>JANSTU010032896.1:0-11821 GCA_027564075.1 Bolitophila hybrida
AGCATCTTTAACAGTTTCAAAGGGTTTACGGGTTCCACTACAAGTTTTAATTTAAATGGTCCAAAACTATAAAGCTCTTCATATTTCAGAGCAATAGCAACAGTTCATTGCCCAATTACTAGCTGGAGCGAGATACAATTCAATAATTCAACTTATTTATTTATTTTTGACATTTAGGATTTGCAATTTTTTAATACGCAAATGTCAAACTAACGTCAAAAAGACTTCTGAATGTAAATGACTTCTAAAAAGTCTTCAGTTGTGACTTCGAGTATTTTTGATGTGACTTCTAGTACTTATGATGTGACTTCAAAAGACTTCGAGTACTTTTGATATGACTTCGAGGGACTTCGATGTGACTTCGATGTACTTCCAAGTGACTTTCGAAGTAAACGTATACTGACTCCAGTCAGTTGCCAACCCCTCGGTCAATTCAGACAATACTAATTTCGTTTATAGCGTATTGCTTACAGGGGTAAAATACTCAATTTTTTTTATTTTTTTTTGTATTTGATAGTACAAAGGAGTATTGTGTTTCAAGTAATTTAGTAAAGAATTGAATGAGATATTTTTTGTATGTTTCTGCTGCTGCGGTAGGTATACGCACAACCGTCGCCGTAACTGGGTTTTCATCCGAAATTTCTTCAACGACTTTATGCAAGTATAAAAAAATTGATAATTCTCATCTTATATACGTATAAATGTATGTAAAACTTTAAACTGGTTTTTCTCGAAATGTTGTTTTCAAAGTCGGTTTCCATCAGAACTCAGCGAAGATACAACCGAACGATTTCGTTCTACACATATAAGCTGCAGCACCAACGTTCTTATTTTCAACGTTTATTTAACGATTTTACAGCTATTTAATGGCCGACTTTTAGAGCTGAAAATCACGATTTTAACTCAAAACCATTTTAAAAAATATTAAATAAAAAAAAATAGCACCGCAAGGCGTTTTTTTTCTACAGCGTCTCCATTAAATGACTGCCATCGTCTGAATTTGGAATATTTTTACTTCAAACTTTCAGATATTATACTTCAAAATACAACAAATATCGCTTCTTCACTGGAAAATCCTGAAAGTGGGTACCAATATGTTGGCTTTTTCTTCGTATTATTGGCGTTGCTTCGAAAACTTTTTTTTTTCAAAAAAACTTATTTTTATTTAATATACAATATACCTAAACCTAGTACTTAAAGCTAAAAGAACAATTCATTGGGTGTTTTTTTTTATTTCTTATTTTATTTTACGATGACGATATTTTACATTTAATTTAGTCACATTTCTGTGTATCTGTGTAAGTCTGATTTTGTGTATAATTCAATGTATGTGTAATAATGTTTGGGGAAACTTGAGAAAAACCCCGACAATCACTAAGTACGGACAATACAAGGGAGACATAAAAAGGACAAAGATACGTGCCTCATCACACTAGCAGGCGGTCGAGAGCGCGTCTGGTAGACGCCACCACTGTAACGGAGAAGCCCTGCTAGTAACGTTATCTGGCAGAGATCTTTCAAATCTTAGCAGTGCCTAATCCAAGTTAACTGCACTGTATATAATTCGTACTATGTGGTAAATAATAGAGACACCATTTCTATCTTGAATATAGTTCTCCCTATCCAAAAATAGGAAGGCGGGGGGATAAAGCCATTGATCAGTGTTACTCTGAAATACATATCGTTTGGATACATCACGTGATGTAGATGTGGTTGTGGACATTGAATTAGAGATGAAGTGCGATCAAAGTGATTACGAATAGAGTAAATAAGGTAATAGTCTATACGATCTGCATTTACAGAGTGATACAACACCCGATTTGAGATGAATTTAATGTAACCAGATTCAGCCGTTCTATATCTACCAGTGCAGGCTCGCATAATACCCCTTTCAAACACTCTTAGCCGTTCCATGTAGGAAGGACACACATTGAACCATATGGGTCCACCATACGTAAGGATTGGTCTAATGAGAGCCTTGTAACAGATCATCTTGACATCCGCGCTTAGCTTTTTACAATAGAACAGTCTTCTGACTGTCATAAACGCTTTTCTGGCTTTTAACAGTTGAATATTAACATGATCCGTATAGTAAAGAAAGTGGTCTATGTGAATACCTAAATATCGAACAGTTAATTTATTATGAATGGGTATCTGAAGACCCACGTCCGAGTGTATACAAAAGTCCCGCCAGTGATCCCTCACATATCTGTTTGCGAACCTAAGCGGGGTTGCCATTGTCAACAACGAAACATCTTTCGGATATCATATCGCTGATTATTCTGATAACATTTACGGGAAATTTAAATTTATTGAGTTTGTATTTTAGACCAGCCTGCCAGACAGTATCAAAAGCTTCCTCTAGATCAATGAGACATGCACCGATGCATTCTTTCGCGTTCAGTGACCAACAGCAATCCGATGTAAAATAAGTGACAGCCTGGACTGCAGAGTGGAATCTACGGAAATCATCTTTTCAGTGCTTTCAAAGTAGGTGTGGCATAACATTCAAATGGATTTGAAGGTTTGTGTTTCGGAATTACGTCTCCTATAGATTTTGATATGGTTTTATTCAGACTACCTATTTCCCTATCAATCTCGACATAGATAAGTTGCGACTGTTTATGATTTCCATTTCACGACACTGTCTTGTGAGATGTGCCTGAAGGCGTTTCCAGTTCGTTTTGTGGTAGTTAAGGGAAAAAGATTCCTCTCTTACCGGAAAAAAGAAATTATTATTTTGGCTGTATTTTACTTTAATGCAAATCGCGTGATGATCGCTGTCATACGGGAGGACCGGTAAACCCCCAACAAATGTGGGTGGGCTGTCTGCCTCATTTGAGTTATTGTTTAATCGAATGTAGAGTCTAGAGTCTGCTATGCAAATGTCAGTTTACTAATTCCCATCCTGATATGTGGGTGTTGATGACCAAAGCAATCGGCATCTCATAGTTACCTGTTTGTCAATTAAGTATACAATTGGAAATAAAATTTCCTCTTGGGTCATTGACAGCATTCAGCCAGTTTGTATTCTTTGCATTTAAATTGCTGCCATGAGATACATATTGCGGGGATCTGTCAAGTCTAATCCGGAGAACAGTGTATTCCATTCATTGCTGAATCGATCACTATTCCTGTGCGACGCATACAGTGACATTATACAAACAATCGTTCATTGTCTGGAATTCTAATCCAAATACCCGCGGACTTTAAGCATTCAAAATTATTGAGCACTGGCAAATTAAAAATATTAAATTTAATAAAATTTCTAATTAGAATGGCAATACCACCCCCTAAATGGCATCCCTACGGTCATTTCTAACTAAACTATAATTGTCAAATGTTAGTCGATGTCTTTTATTTAGTTTAGTCTCGCAAACTAACATTATGTCAGGATTGTTTTTTCGTACAAAATCATTGAGATAGTCTCGTCTTTCTAGGCTTACAATTGATGTTGATTGCAATTATCCTTAGAGAATCCAAAATATAAAAGCGCTGTGACTCGCTCATTTTATGTTTTCGATAAAAGACTAAACAATCTGTCTATTTTCAGAGCCTGCTGGGCCATCAGTTTTTCGAACATAACCATTTGCATGATTACTGCTTGCTGCATGGCCCTGAACATTTCCATGTAATCCGGCTGTCCTTATGTCACAGATGGTTTCCCTATACTACCGCACGATAAAGCACGTATCTTATCGCTAACAGACTCATCACTGCGCTATCAGTGGATATTGACACAAGGGATAAGGAGTTCGTGTTTTTAACCGCCCCTTTTTAACATTGTAGTTACATTGTTAAAGTCTTGAATGTTCTTTGTGATAATTACGTGTTTTGTGTTTGTAATTTTTTTAATGTGGTAGTCTTTTAGTTTGCATGTTTTATTTAATATGACAATAATATCGCGAATGTCTCGTCCGAAAATAATTATTGGAGGCATCTTTGTAGTTTTGTGGTCTGACCTCCGTTTGCCCCACTATGACTCGTTTTTTTTTGCTGGTTTGAAGCATTACCGCATGTTGCAGCTTCTGTAGTAGTTTTTTTTTTGTTGCTGTGACGTATTGTGTGTTGTTGTATTATTTTGTGTTGTTTTCGCGCGTTTCTCTGTGTTGCGACGACGCAAAGATTCGATGAAATCATCATCAATGTCTTCTAATAGACCAAAGCTATTGTTCGTTTGTATAAATAAATACAAACGAATAGCCACAGCCGAGTGGTTTAACGCGTTAGCCTGGCTTATGGAAGGTCGCCGGTTCAATCCCGGCCGGCAGACTCCTAACCATCGGGGATGTGTTGTTAGTGTTAGAGCATAATAGCTCGAATATGAGTAGCACAGCACATTAGCATGACCTGACCACTCGTGTGAACCCGTAATGGTCAATGAATGAATGTCCCACAAGGGATTACAGGATCCAATGAGATAAATAAATTGTCCATTTTGTCGTTTTCGTTTTTTATCTGCCCGTAACTTCTCTTTGTCGGCACTTTGTTTTGTGTCCGTAACTTTTTGTGTGCCCGGCACTGTATTGTCTAGCGGCATATTTGGTAGCGGGATACTGTTTATATCCTCGTTTATGATCATTGTATGCTGTGATTATATTATACTTGGTGTCAGCGCTGCGTTGTTCGTTTTTAGCACTCACTGTAAAAATAAACAATTTATAAAAAAGATTATTATTAACTCCGAACCTTTTTCAAAAATTCAGATCAGATTTATGTAAATCCATTTAAATGCTATACAAATCAGCGATCATACCAATAAGAATGAAGCTTCGTCAATATGCCACAAGAATGATTTGGTACTGGATTACTACATATTTTTGTGAACATTAGCAAATCAGTTAGTGTTTGGAGTTTGTTTGGTGTTATGTGTGCTAATCGGGCATAATTCCCATATTATTTATTTTATATTTATACGATGGTAGTAGTATTCGTATTTGTATCGTATTACTTGTGCATATTTGTATATGAAATTGTTTAAAAATAGTTAGTTTGTATTATTAAACACGCAACGCAACATTGCTGGCTCGGAATAACTAACGGTAACGGTAACCATTTGAATTGGTGAGAGTAAAGAAGCAGCAGTTTAAAAAAAAATAAATAATTTTTGGTTTAAACAAAAGAGAACACACAAAAATAATCCATATGAAAAATCACTACGTTTGTGTTTTATTCTCTAGAAAAAATATATTCAGGAACAAATCTTGAAACTAGGTCTCATTTTTGAAAAACAACAAATTAAACGTTGAGGATATGTCACAATCACTTTCTTAGATTTTAAATCTCCTGATATAAATTGAATGAATGGAATCATCAACCTAATACTCGTACAACTCTTTTATGATATTAGTTTTTTTTAACGCTATCATTTATATGTTAAATAATGATAATGATAATTCAACGAATCAATGATAAATCAACGATTACACGGAACTTTTTTTTCTACGCAGGTTTTTTCGATATGGAACTGTTGTATATCCTATAGATAAGATAACCTTATTTACGAGGATAAAGATAGCAGACTCTAATAGATATATATATATATATTTTCGGCATCAGATGATCCGTACGTAAAAACAATTTTCTCACTGTTTTCCTCGCAAATTTTAACAATAACTCAAAATCATTTATACATACATATATTATATTATTATTTATATTTTAATTATTTGCAAAAGCCATAAAGCCAAAAACATTATAATAAAACCACAGCATTTAAAATTATTGAAGACAATACTCAATTCGGGCTTCACCCAAAATAGAATCGTTGTCACTGTTAACTAAGCCCACAAAAATAATTCCTTTGCCGGTTACCGTTCTAGGTGATTTTACCTTGATTATATCGATAATGTCACGTTCTGTATTGTTACCAATCTGACGGGAAATGCTGAGAAATATCTGTGCGAAAAATATCCCGTACTTTATAAAGTTTTTTTTTTTTTTATATAGAATATGAATTACTTACCGTTAGTTTATCCAATGGCTTGTTAAACTTTATATTGCCGGAAAGCGCTGCGGCCGTATTGTTGAATTTATCGAGCTGAATTTTGTTGATGTTCAAAACGTTTCGTCCTTTTTCAAGGGTCACGGCGAAGCTCACATTGAATTTTCGCTGTTTATTTTATTAAGATATAACTTACATATATAAGTTCAATACTTCGTGTTTTTACCTCAGTAACAATATAATCCTCTGCCGACATTATTGCCAATCCGGAGATAATGAAAAACATGAAGAAGTACATTATACCTTTGTTATACCTGTATAAAACTGACAATTCAAACAAAACTAATTCAAGATGATGTGACAGTGTTTTATATAAATTGTTTTCCGAAGCAATTTGTATAGGAAATAATAATGATAAACTATACATCCATATAATAAACTTTTTTTTTGCATAATAAAACGTGTACAATTAATTGTTTTCGAAAATTAATTATTTATGTTTATGGTTTATGTAATAAATTATAAAATACACTGAAATACATTTTATTATATATGAATTGTTTGTTTTTTTGTTTAATTGTGGTATGTAAAAGAATGATAATGCAATAACATACCACACATAATGATGCATCAATTCTATAAAGAAATCCAATTCGCTATAATATAAATGGGAAAACTCATGGTTGACTGAAATGTGCACTTCGGTATGAATCTATCTTGTAATTTAGATTTGGCTGATATTCAAAATCTTCCCATCTCTCAGATAAAAAAATAAAAAAATATTATGGGTAAAAAATATATATATTATATAATGTGAATAGAAGTGGAAGAGTGATTGGTTCCGATCATAGAGTAATATTGTTTACCTGCTTATTAGTAAAAAAAAGTGTGTGAGTTGCAGAAGTCACAGGGGGATGTGTAAACATCACGCCAACGCACGCAACGCTTGTGTCACGTACGGACGTTTACAACTAACGCTTCGTTATGCCAGATTTTACCCTGGTCACAGCCCCGCTATAGATGTTTACACATCAACAAGATCAGAATAATACAGTTTAATGGCAATTCTTTCGATATGTTTAAAAATACGATATTTTATATAATATTAACCCTACTTTTAGGTTTACTTCTTTGATAACAGTCCATAAACATATAACTTGAATTAATTTTATTTATTTATTATTTATTAAGAGAAATAGAAGTATGATGTGAACATGCATTTTTCAACATAAATTAGATTTTTTTAAAATTATTTATAACATTTCTAGATTTTTGAATCTACTCATAATCAATCACTCTTAAGATTAATCATCTTCGAGTTCATACAACGGAACGTCCATTTGCGTGCACTCAGTGTGACGCTCGATTCCCTGAAAAATGGAACCTTATCGCCCATGAGAAAGGTGTACATAGTGATACCAAAGACATCATTTATGTATGCACAATGTGTCCTAAACGATATGGAATGCAAAATCGACTGACTACGCACATGAAAAGACACTCAGGCATGTCTTCGTTCCGATGTAACCTGTGCGAAAAGAACTTTTACAATTGTGTTCACCCAGAATTAGAAGTAAAAGTAGACCATAAATAAAGTATTCATTTGTATAGGATATATGTTTTTTATGTATTTTTTAATATGTATATATAAGATATAAGAATATTTTATAACGAGTAATAGAATTTTGGTTTTGTTTCTGTATACTGGGATACCAATGACCGCAATCGCATAAATTATCTATTACACTGTTAATATGTATTCCACGACGTATCATTTTGTTTGACATAAATACTACGAAAAAATAAATAAACAATTTACAATACACAATAAGCAATAACAAATATTACTAAAGATTAAAATGAAGCATGTAAAATTGGAAAATTTAATATAAACAAAAACGCATTAAAAATGCCGTACACCCATCAACAGGATGCGGAAACCTTGCGCAAAAGTTGCAGATTTTGTATGCAGGATAAACAGGATATGTGCACAATAGCACAAGCCGAGCAGAAAGGTTCGTTCGTTCGTCAGTACTTCGAGGAGATAACTGGCCAGAAGGTAGATTATTGAATTATCTTATATTATATAAATTAATAGAATGAACATAGATTGAAGTGTACGATGGGCTTTTTGAGGAATTAATTTGCGTTCAGTGCAAAGATGATCTCGAGTCGACTACCAAAATTCGTTCTCGATTCATTGAAGTTAATCTAATATGGTCAAAACACATGAAGGCACTGCCCACTGATGTAGATGCTGATATTGAAGGTAACGATTATGTGGATGTAAAGCGAGAAAACTCCGAGGAACCGTTTAACTTTGAAGCAGACTGCGAAGCTGAAATAGAAAGCATAAAAACTGAAATCGAGTGCTGTCCGGATATTTCAGTTGCAGTAGTGCCAGTGGTTCCAGTAGTTTCCGTTGTTCAAGTGGTACCAAAGAAAAAATGTAACAACATTTAATTTATAAATTTTAAGTAGTTTTAACGATTAAACATTCATTAATTACAGACAAGGTCAAAGAACCATGCGGAACAGTGCATTCCTACGAATGTGATTTTTGTGGTAAAACGTATAAGCACAAAAATACGATGGTGCGTCATTTAAAAGCTCACATGGAACCGGCAGAAAATCAGAAGTTTGTATGCAGTCTATGTGGAGTTGTTCGTTCCGACAAAAGTGGTATGCAACGACATATGTTGCATCATACCTCAGAGCCACCCTTTAAATGTGTATACTGTGGAAAAGGCTTCTATCGTAACATTGAATTGAAAAGTCACACCCGGATACACATTGGAAAACAGGATAATTTGTGTCATGTGTGTGGAGAGAGTTTTGCGGCTCCAAACTCACTAATAATGCATGTGGCAAAACATCAGAATGGTCGTCGTTCCGTAAATACTAAGGGTCAGAACAGGGCACAGCAACTTGAATGTAAAGAGTGTGGTATAGTATACAGGCACTTTCGTTCGTTAAGAAAACATTATGTTGAAATGCATGGAGCAGAGAAAACCATCAAAAACCCATCTGTACCGTGCCTCGTTTGCAAAGAAACTGTTAGGGATCGAGCAGCAATGCAAAAACACATAAGAATTAAGCATCCCTCGCAAGAGTCTGAGTTATGGCAACAGGTTCTCGATACTGTGTGTTATCGTTGTAATGCAACATGTAATTCCAAAGCAGATCTCAAAGAACATGTAAAGATTCATTTACAATTCGGTTGTGACATATGCAAGGCTAGTTTTGACAATAAAATCACTTTAGGGAATCACGTGAAAAAACATTCAGAAAAGAATAGACCCTATAAATGTGAAGTAAGTACTTATTTGTGTTTTTTTTTATAAAAAAAATAAAATAGCAAAATGTGTATATTTCAGATCTGTGGTTCAACTCACATCCGAGCATCACATTTGAAGGTTCATCATCTCAGAATGCACACAACGGAACGACCGTTTGCTTGCAATTTGTGCGATTCTCGTTTTGTAGAAAAGTGGAATTTAACCGATCATTTAAAAAGTGTCCACGGAGATACTAACGATCGGATTTATGCGTGTAATATGTGCCCCAAACGATATGGCCATCGTAATCGTCTTACAACGCATATGAAGAGGCACATCGGCATATCACTTTATAGATGTGAGTTGTGCCCTAAGCATTTCTATAGTGGTCTCCAATTGACCCAGCACAACGCATGCGTACATCCTGAACTGGAAGCTAACCAAATAGTGACCAATTGACGAGACTATTATTTAAATACAAATTATAAGATATAATATTATTGAATAATAATATATTGTGATTAACAAATTCTTTTAATCTTTTCGGTTTAAGTGTTAATATCAATATATAAAAGGATTTTAAAATTGACTGCTGAGATTTAACCATCTTTATGGTAAATTGCTCACCCAACCACAATATTTTCAAAATAACACAGGACAAAACAAATGATTTCCGGATAAACTATAGAATTTAATCTGTTGAGTTTTTGGAGACTATATCTTCCCGTTAGAGTAGTGCTCTGCTGTGTTACCATTTTCAATTGTAATATTAATTGCAAAAAATACAAATATTTAAAAAAAAATTGACCCAAAAAATAAAACACCGAACGTGAATTACTTTTGATATACTCGTATATACAATATTAAAACTGATAAACTACAAATTGTGAGCTCTCCGTATTTGCCTAAGTCTTATTCGGACACACACAGGTTCTCTTGAGGTACTGGCTGGCATAACTTTATCCATTGGATCGCCGTCTACAATTGGTAGCACATATATCATTGCACTGTTAAATAATCTGACATACAACAAAATCAAATACACATAAATTAATAATTATCCCAAAATCATCATAATTGCGCCGACACAGTCCATACTCCTCTATACTGACGATACTAGAATCGAAAACAGAACGATTTCTAATTAAAATTGCTTATTGACTGTCGACGAGCCGCATTGCAAATTTTAATTTAATAAAAAAGGTTGGGGCAAAACAATTATTAAATAGAAACATTAATTAATAAAAAAATATTTATTACAAATTTGTTGCTGGTGTATTTTATATTACAACTACCACTTGTTAATAATAATAATATTTGCTTTCAAAAGTTTGTTAAAACTAACATTGCTCATTTATGCAAAATTCACACCTTTTAAACTGATTAAAGAGAAGGGATCATTGAAAATGGGTATTCCGAATCTTAGATTTTTCATTTCGCACATTTATTCTGCAATTTTACTTAGAATTGCCACTGCTAAATTATTTACGTCTTTGCAATACAACTGATGACTGTAACATGCCACCTGCTTGCACATTTCACAGCCCATTTGATCTTTAAACCTAACCAATCATATGCCCCGCAGCTAATTTTCTAAAAAAAATTACCGCTCATTTTCCCGAACTTTGACGAATACCGCCGAACGCCGATTCGGAATGCGTAATTTTTTTGTGACCGATTTTTCACGCCAATAAAATCATTTTCAATGATTAAATAATGGATTCGCCTCTTTGATAGATTTTGGACACTATAAATCAAACAACATTATGATTATTATCAATTACTAAAATTGCCACGACTATTTTGGCCAGTTGCTTGTACCGCAATAATTTCAGATTTGTTTACCGCAAATTTACCCGTCAAACAATTTTTGCATATATATTCAGAAAACAATGACAGAATGAAAGAATCGAATTTAACACTTAAAATTGAAGTGCGCATTAGCGCTTGCCGGAATGCGTTGTATTTTTCACATGTAACAGTAAATTGTCGCTTTCTCGCATTCTCACCTCGCGTCCTAATAGTAAAAATATATATGTTTTCGTACTACCCCGTACGACAATTTACTCGGATTTTCCGAAAAATATAAATACCCATTGATTTCGAGTATCTCGTAGTATTGATATTTTTTTGAGTATTGGAAAATAATGGAATAACTACTCGAATCGGTATTTGCTGTTATATGACATGGTTATAATCGAGTTTCGAATTAGTATTTCTAAAAAATATTATAATCTCATTGGATCCTTTAATCCCTTGTGGGACATAGGGCCGCCAGTGTGCGATGCACACCGGATTCATTGACCATTACGGGTTCACACGACTGGTCAGGTCATGCTAATTTGGTGTTTGTGCTGTGTTACTCCTATTGGAGCTACTGTGCTCGAACACTCACAATACATCCCCTTAATTTGCCCTGACGCGACTCTAACAACTTTGCAGGGCAAATGCGCATATTTTTGAGATATCTATATGCACCGATATCTATCTTGCTATTTATATTTGGAATCGTGAATCATCAACGCCATCATACACTTATTGTTCTATACAAGGTGCGTGTGTATATGTTAATTGATGGCATTAATGTTCCGTTATTCCA
>JANSTU010032907.1:0-11819 GCA_027564075.1 Bolitophila hybrida
ATGAATACAACTAGAACTACGCGCTTGCAACGACACCTAGCGAAAATACCGCAAGAATTTTTTGACACTCTTTTATTTTAATATATAGCAAAAAGTCAAAATGTGATTGAGCATGCTCACGAACAATCCGGTGAGATATTTGAGCATTTCTTCAATGACTGTTGTTGTATCAACAAGTATGTATACCGTTTGCATCGAATGTTGCATCTGTTACAAGCGGCAAGCGGGTTTTCGTTTAATTTAGTACATATTTCGGAAATAGAAATTACTAGAAATTAATGGGTTCTGATATATATAGTATTCCAATTTTGATTGGTAAGATGTTGCTACATATTATTACTTATTTTCTTATGTTCTTTTCTCCCAAGTCATGGAAAAAACTTTTGCCATATAAGTATCAGTTGTAATCATGTAATATTCTGTATAATTCCGCCGCAAGATTTCGATTCATCGGACGTTTGCAAATTGGCTTTTAGTAAATTAAAAACGAATAATAAAAATAATTTTAGGAAGAGTAAGATAAATAAATAATATAAATATGAAAATGAATAAAGACGTATTTGTATTGGTTTAATGGATGCTTTTAATCTTGTTTTTGCGTCCCACTTGCGCTTGATGCAGTTGACCACGTCCATATGACGAACCTGATTCACACAGATGTCACCACTTGGTACTTCGATCATCTCTTCAATCGTAAACGTCGTTTATAACACATCTTTGTGCCAACAATGAGTTTTTGTGACATTTTTGCTTCAACTAAGCAAAAGCAATAACTTTTAACAACACAATATATATTTCATATTTTTATATGTGTATATTTTATATATATATTTTTTAATTTTAATTTTATAACCACATTTAAAATACTATATATCATATTTCCTCATTTAGGAAACATTTCTATATTTTGTTAATAAGATCTTTTTCATCAGTTTACTACTTCTAGTGAATATGGCATTTTAGGATAGGAGTATCCATTCATTTTTTTTTATAAATTGTATTATGTGACAATATAAATAGGTTTTAAAATATTCTACTCGTAATATCCAATGAGTATATTAGAATTTACCTAGTAATGTATATGGATGTTATTCTGGACATTAGTATCATGAGAGAATAACAACCATCATCTACTAATATTTTTTTTTTTGATTTGTTGTTTGATTTTATTTTAAATTACAATTCTAAATATAAATCACGTATTTATTATGAACTAGTTAAATTAGATTTTAAATTTAAATTAATAAAAAAAAGGAATAAAATTAAAAAATGTTGGGTATACAAAAGCGATTATTAGTAATATACAATTTTGTTCCTTGTATTTACTCCTCTAATTGACGTTCATTGTGTTTTTTTGTGTGTTTTTGTTTTAAGTAAATAAGCCTTTTCAGCTAAAACGTATTTGTTTTGTGTTAATATTTAAAATTAACGTAATATGGCCTAGTTTCTGTATATCTATATTTTGGGACACGGGATTAGTTAAGACAATTCTATCACAAATTATCTAATTTTACTTGTTTTGATTTGTATGTAGAAACATTAAAATGTTATAAAACATTATATACCGTTAGTTATTGTAATCTCTAAGATAGTTGGTTAGCTAAAATATTTAAGACCAGCTACGAGTAGAAATTTCTCAATAAAAAGTTCCGAATCAAGGACGGCAATGTGAGCTGCACGTCCAATAAGTGCGTTAGCTGTGTGCGGTAGCGCATGGTGTACATCGAATCTGGCTATCGTCAGCTCAGGCTTGGCCAGCATTGGAGCCACTATATTGTTGACCATCTCTCTGTGAATGTGCAGTAATATAAGTTTTGTAATTTCCAATAATTTTGCTGATATTTTGTACCGATAAATTACACCCAGAGGCGTGGTATCACGAACGGCAGACTTGCAGAGTTCCAAGCGAGCTGAATGTGGTGGAACGTATCGATCCTGACTGGATCCACATAGTAGAACATTTTTAAATTGATGCAGAGTGCTACGTTGACTGAGACGATACAGGAAACTTTGTCGTAGATCGCTGGCATCTCGCAGACAAAGCTGGAGAAGCGAAGCTGACTTCTTCCATTTCTGCATGAACCACATACCTGCGCAATAGAAATTTTCATTATTATCTGAAAACAATGAATTCACAACAGATAATTATCATACCCATATTAACTAGTCCGCTGTTATTGTAAAGTGTACCAAGGTGTGGTCCCGAGAGCGATAAAAACGTATGTAATCTAGGCAATAGTGATCGCATTTGTGGTCTTGCCAAAGCTGATCTGACAATGATGGTTCCTAGGGAATGAGCTACAAATGATATTCGCACTGGATTCAAACCACAACTTTCAATATGGTACAGGATTTCGGTTACCAATCTGTAAAGGAACATTATTTTTGAAAATTGTGCAATAAAAAAAACAACGCAACACAAACCGGTCAGTCATTGTATCAAAGTCCGAAAATGTGTCACCTTGATTTCGTTCGGACATTAGGAACTCTAAGTGAACGCCAGGTAAGCCCATCTCCAAGTAGGTGCGTACCAAACGTAAATCAGCAGAGTTACCATCTAGTCCATGAACACAAACCACCAGGTGTAGGCCGTTCGGAGAGAAAGCTCGATACTCATCACTAATATGAAAATAAGGCAAATCCGATGCTAGTTTAGTAAAATCTGAATACATTTGACCACAGTAGTTCATCTGATTGCGAAACTCTTCACGACACTTTTCGAAATCTATCAAAGGTTGACTAGAATCTTCTCCATTCTTTCGAAATAATTTCGTTGGCTTACGTTCATGCTTACGTAACATAAGGTCGTCTGATGCTGATCTTTGATCACCACACAGATCACTATTACTTTTTGATTTTAACATATTGCCCTCCTTGATAGCTTCGTATATGTGATACAGTGGATTGTCGATAGCACCGGCTGGTTGAACTTGTACGGTTTTCTTAATATTCATTGGCATTGGAGGATCTCTGAACTCGTCTGGCGGCAATGGAGCGTCACAGAATTGTTGTGGTGGTGGTGGTAATCGCATCTCATCACACCGATTATATTTAAGATCAGCCAAATCATATTCAGACTTTGATTTTTCGCTTGTACATTGTACATTGTTTCGCTGTTTCATTTCACGAGTTTTGGTCTGTATATCTTGAAGATATCTCGACGGATAGACTGGCTCTTTACAGATATACGGATGTGAGGTGCCATTTTGAATAGGTGGAGTTCCAATCCACTCGTTTTCATTAATTCGTTGTACACCACCGGGTGATTGTCTAATAGTAATAGTGGACGTTTTCTTATTTACTAGATTATTGCCGTTACTTTTGTTAGCATGTCCATTGGTCATCGTTGGAAAGGCCTGACGACGATGTGGTTGTTCGGAAATCAATTTCAAGAGTTTATTCCGAAGTTGCTCACCGTTCAGCATGATTTTATGTTGTTGTTCTTCTTGAATTGTACCAGGACTTGATATACCTGAACTCTTATGACTGGACACCCAACCACTTTGTTCACTAAGTGAAGATGTTGATCCACTACTAATTTGAAGTTTTCCAAGTAGTTTAGATGAATCAAATTGTGGTGGTGGTGGAGCTAGATTCGGTAGGCTTTCACTTACGATTGCATTCGAAGTGACTTCAATATTTTCTAGTTCAAAAGGCACACTTGCAGATGGCAGTAATCTTCGTTGGTTCTTTTTGGGTTTCTGGCGTATTGGTTCACTCTCAGAACTGCTCGAATGATTTAATCCATTTTGTGTAGATTTTCGTATATCTGCAATTCTGAGGCGTGTATGATTTGAGGAGGCAATGAGTGGAGTTTGAAGGGCTTGAGAAGAATTACTCCGTAAAATCTTATTGCTTGTAACGATACCACTTTCTATGGGTATTGATTTTTGTGAGTTTGTTATTATTAATGGAGGATACGAGTTTCTGGGTGGAATTCCAGTTACTGATCCTTTTGGCAGTGAATTATAGTAATTTTTGCTCGGACGTCTATCCGAATTCTGTGGTTTTGATGTTTTGATCTCATGTCGAAAGTCGGCTGTAGAATGTTTGGTACTATTCGGCATTCGGTTTAAAGTCGATACATTCAGTACTGGTGACGTCCTATTATCTTTGTCAGTAACATTATCATAAATACAATTCCTCTGAACTCGACGCGTTGTATCACCAGGATTCTTGTATTTTTCTCGAAACTCATTGATATTCATCAATACATCATTTTTTACAATACCATTTTGACAGCTAGTCTCAAAGTATGTCTTTTGAATATTATTGGTGCATTTAAGTGTACGCATTAGGTTATCTGCTGACGTTTGAGATCTTGGTACTGTTGTACTTTCAAGCTGATCCAATGATTTGCTGTGACGCGTTGGTAATGTTCCAACATTATTGTTCATTGCAGCCCTGCACATTGAGGCCGATTCAAAAAAGCGTGACAATGATCGTTCAATCATTTCGTTGTGCGCTGAAGGGGTTATCGAAAGACTGGCTTGTAAAATGTCACCGCCGAGAGCAAGTCTAGGCGTCATAACACCAACGTAATTTCTCAGATGTCCACATGAACAATCTTTGCGACAGTTATTTTTTATGGTACTGCAGTTTATGTCCGATAGCATCAGCTGAAGTTTTGGCATTTCGTAGGTGTTAAGATGCGAATCTGTATAATACAATAAATAGATAAAAAAGGTATTTTTTATAATAATATATATAAAATACCACTTCCTGATTTGTGACTGGATGTATTTGGATGTTCCCGATAGCGATCCTCAAATATTACCGGCAATGAACTGGCGTCTCCATCTAATGCAGCACAATGTACAGGAAGCGGAGGTAAAGCTAGCATATATCTTGATTTTCGAGCCATTTCGGATATAGACACATAGCTTTGGTAGTTAGTATCAGAACAGCCAGCCGACGTTTGGCGTGGATTTTCCGTAATAAAAAAACCTTCAGAAAATCGTCGAACACGTAGTGTATGATGTTTTTTGGCTAGTAGAGTGTGCACAGTTGGTTGACTAGCGATTTCCAGTAGGTGTCGCCAGTAGCCAATACATTCGGCACATAGTTTTGAAATATCTGAATTTGCTCTAGCGGAAAATTCGTCTTCGTTTGTTTGAATCTGTTTACATATTTAAAAAAAATAATTATTGAGCTTATAATATTTTCAGTAAACTATATGTTATCTTACACTAGCCACATCTATAAGCTTTTGCAATCGTATGTTGGTAAATTGATTTTCTTTGGACGGCAAGTTAACATCCATTAGGCACTGCTGTGGTAAAACTCTGCCGTACTCTATCAAATTTGTACGTAGCGATTCCGAAACGTCCAATAGAAGAGTGCAAATTTCCTTGTGAACTTTTTGTGCATGTCTTAATCGATTCGAAGCACTGCCATTGCATTTAGTAGAATTGACAACCTGTTGTCCAAAGAATATTGTCTCCAATGGACTGGGGGACATTGTGCTAGCTCTACAATTAAGTTTCGCTCCACCGATCCATGCTTTGTTGCTTCTTGGAGCACTGTGAACAAGATATAAATAAAAAGACAACTATAATAAATTATATACTCACTTTATATAAGGCTGATGTAAGGCCACAAGACTGGCATGAATACCAATGCTTATTGAAGATAGATGGAAATAGTCAAACAAAACCGGTAAATGATAGTGCAGGCCACGGCTTGGTTGAAAGTTAAGCTGTAACACACGCGAGGAAGCCAGCGACAGAGTAACTTCATTTGATTGTTCTCCAAACCACAATTCTACGTTCAGGGAGAATTCAGCGCGCTCGATGGACTCTTTTAAATGTCGACTGTCAACTATAAAATTACAAATTTATACAGATTAATTAATTAGTATATATATTTATTTAAACTTACCTAGTAAATGCGCTCGAAATATGATGACATCTCGCAGGAACACCTCCTCATTTCGATAGAGAATTTGAAATACCCTTGAAGCACCAGCGCCGCCAACGATACAGGCTGATGGTAATGTTCCGGCCTTTGGTTCTGGAATGCATGTTTCTACACGTACTGGCAGCCTGGGTGAAACTCGAAGCGTGCATCTTAGTTGGTAGAGACTGCAATTTTAAATGATATATACATTTCTTTAAATACTTGTGTCATCAAATCATCAAAAAATATAAAGCAACAATCTGTAGGTTTTTCTGGCTTTTAATAGACTAATTCTGAAAATGCTATTTTTACATTGCTTTTATTATCAGCGATGTGTTCTTAGAACTAGAAAATATAATAAGCAATAAACTCAACTTCACACTTGTTACGCCATCTGACGTAATCCGTACAAAGCGACAGGCATGAAAGCACAAGAAATACAACAGCTGGTAATATTGTCACCGCACGAATAGTGACCTTTTATTCAAAGAAAACCAGTCGAAATAAGAAGAATATTCTTTTATATACTTTTGTAAGTCTACACTATGCATTTGCATTTACCGTTTAGATTTAACAATTCAGCACTTCAGCAGAAAGAATTGGTGTTGACTGTTGAATAGGTATTTAAGTATAAATAATTAACGAATAGTAGGTAATGATATTAATAAGTTACAGTAGAGTTGTTCTTAATAAGACCAGCGCAATATTTCCGATAACCTCACCAACAATTTTTTTAATTGTTTCATCAAAATTGTAAATTGTGGTTTATATATAGCTAGGACAATTAGATATATATGCCCACGAAGAACAAAATAGCATTTGTTAGATACGGTATTTACCTGGTAGAAAAAAATACTTTTATAACGATGCTTATTAGCCTGGTGTACCCTCCAATATTTCAAGCAAATTGTGAACGCTGCTGAGATGTCTTAATTGAAATTTTAAAACTGAAATAGCATGGAGCTAGATATGAAGAATACTGATAAGGTTAGACCACAATTTTGTATAGACAAATCTTCAAATTAATTTGTGAAATCTCCCCGTCAACTGTTGGGTCTTTGGTCGTCTTGTATATTGAGATCATTCTGGATCTAATACAGCCATTTGACCCTTAACTCAATCAATAGTTGTATATATGATAAGTCGCCGAGAGAGAGAGAGTGACAAATAAAATAAAACCAAGAATTTGATAGACCATTTGGAGAACTGGAAGTTCCATGGACATTCGAAAGACAACATTACAGATCTAGAACTGCTCGACAGATGACAGTTGACAATATACCTCCATTCCTTATATCCGAATTGGCATTGTTTTCGCGAATAGACAGAAACACGCCAAGCGACGGCACCTGAGTTGTTTTAGTCAGTAAGAATGTAAATCTATAAGACGCGTCTTTCATAAAACAAATTGTAGGGTATTATTTATACCGTTATATTAAAAGTTATTAACCAAACGGACTACTTTTAGTTATCTCCAGTTACCTGGTATATGCGTACAACTACTCGTAAGCTAGTTAATGCAGAAAGTAAGAAAGTAAGTTTAAAGCGATCGTAGTGAGCTAAGAAGATTACGCGCTAGACAACA
The DNA here is from genome assembly GCA_027564075.1 of Bolitophila hybrida. NCBI lineage: Eukaryota > Metazoa > Arthropoda > Insecta > Diptera > Mycetophilidae > Bolitophila > Bolitophila hybrida. Next base: position 7,484 of record JANSTU010032907.1, read on the forward strand.
ATCAATTCGTTGAAGACATTCTTCCCTGATTATCGCTGTATATAATAGGGTGTCAAAAAAGTCCTGCGGTATTTTTATTCAATTTTTAGTTATTCATAAAATTGGTTACAATCATCCAATTTAAGTCAAATATGCGCCGTTTTGTTCGATGACTAGTTCCCAACGAGATGCCAACATTATAATGGCCCTCTTATAGAAGTTCACAGGACTCTAATCACTTGGTGCGAGATCCGGAATTTACGGTGGATGCAAAAGAACCTCCCATCCGAGCTCCCGGAGCTTTTTTTATTGGCGGCTTGAGATGCATTTTTGCCTTTGTCGTAGTAGTACTGTAAAATATGTCGGATTTTCTCTTTATTTTGCGCCATGTTTGTGACGCAAACTGTCAAGATCTTACCAGCATGACCCGATGAGATGAATACAACTAGAACTACGCGCTCACAACGACTCCTAGCGAAAATACTGCATTGACTTTTTTGACACTCTTTTATTAATACGATTTTGACAGCACTACTACTACGGTGTGCGCCATCTGTTGCGATAGCATTTGTAACTTGAATAGTTCCGCCATTTTTTGACGTATTGACATATATAGTGGCTTGTTCGACGCATCATTTCAGTCTATTTTGTGCCATGAATCAACTAACACCGTTACAACTAGCAAAAATCGTCAAATTGCATTTTCCAGTGTCAAAACGCAACAAACCTACAAACGTTTATATCCTCGTGAAACTAAGAAAACTGCCGCTTTTGTTCCGACGACGAGCGCTACAAAGCGATGCTGCGTGACTTTGTGTTTCCAGAAATAACTGAAAATTACATGGCTCACTTCTGCTTCTAATAGGACGGAAACACAAAACACACTAGACACGATTCAATAACGCTTCTCCGCGCGATGTTTGACCGATGCGTCATATCGATAAACGGCGATTTCGACTGGCCGCCGCGCTCACCCGATTTGACGCCGCCGGACTTCTTTTTGTGGGGGTATTTGAAGAGCAAAGTTTACATCGACAAGCCGCAGACCATAGCTCAGCTCAAAGGCAATATTCGCTGGGAAACAATATATTATTACCACCGAGACGCTGGAAAATGTGAAGCACAATATACGAAAAAGGGCATATTTTTGCATTTTGCAAAATAAAGTCGGTCATTTGTTGGATATTATATTCAAAACATGATGGAAATAAAATAGAAAGAAATAAATAAAGTTTGTGTACAAAAAAAAAAAGTTGTTCACATCAAAAGTTATTCAAGTTTCAAATGCAACAGATGACGCACCCTGTATTCACGAGAGACTTCTAAAGTTGTTATTCATGTAAATGTCATCTATTGAATCTGATATGATGACAATCTATTTGTATAAAGGTGTAGCATCACTTCGCATCTAGTTATTATAGATCTTTGGGTATTCAGATTGTTAGAGCACATGCAGATTCAATAGGAGTAGCAAAATGTGACGTTGTGATCGCCACTTGTCAACAGTCAAAAGCTCCATTTAAGAGTGGAGAGTGTGCATGTAGATCAACTACATATTTTCGCATTATATTGGTGTGTTTAGAGAATCAGGGTCATTTCCATTCGCCAGAGTCTACTTACTTCTGCACAACAAATATCATAACAGTGGGGTTGAAGATGGAAAGGAATAGACAACCTTCAAGTCAATCCCGACTGTTGCACCACGATAACAATAATAAAACAATAAAAATGATAGCGATAGCTACTTTCTAAATAAATAATTTTACAAAAAAAGCGACAGGGACCCAAACTGGATGAAGAAAAAGAAAGAGTTATAATTAAATTGATCGCTGTGTCCAATATTTGATACTAGCTAGACTTGTTTCAAAGTAGCCAAAATTACCTAACAATTTGAGCAGTATACATATTTAATGTTAAATAACAAATCCATATCCGATGTAAAACCCGAAAAAGAGTATTTTTATATAAAAAAAATAATAATCAATAAATCATTTCAAAGTTGTATAAAAGTAAATACTAAAATTCCTATCGCATGTCTAAATCAAATGCCAATCAATCTAAATATACTTGATTGTCTAAATATCACTCTCATACATCAATGTTTATATAGTAAACACCACTTGAACTTACCCCCTTTGAAAAAGATCCACATTGTAGAATTTGTAAAGTTCCACTGCAAACTCAACGGTGGCCTGCAAATCAGCCATTTTCACGAAACCCTTTTTGCCTTCTTATTATTCGAACAAGAAGCTCATCCTAACAACACAATCCCCATTGCAAACTTATATCCTAACACCTCGCACAAACTCACATTATTAATGTACTTTCCGTAATATAGTACAATTGTTTTTCTCTTCTCTATCGTTAAAACTAAACGGTCTAACAAGCACATTACAATGTACGTGTCGACTTTATTTTTGTGAATTACATATTCCAGGTGACACAACGACGAATAACACGTCGCAACGCCTCGGCAGAACGTCAACCGAAGAGAGTATATATATTTATACTTTCCCAGTTTCCCCGCTCACGAATGGTTTGTATTTTCCGAACTCATGAGTACACGCACACTACTAAACGCACAGACAAGGGAATACTATATACTATTATGTATATATATATATATATATGTTTTGTGAAAATTGTATATTTACACAGTCCTTTCACCTGATACCTTTCTTTGGTAACACTCTAGCATAAATTATAGCTAATATCTTATAATTTTCACATTAAAATCCTTGAAACCGTCTAGACGCGCACTAAGAAAACACTTGCTAAACGAAACTTTCGTAAAGATCAGTGAAACCGAAGCACTCAAAAGATACACGTTTAGACACATACTTTCTATTTCTGATTTATTCACACACTCACACACACATGCACCGAAACGAAGAAAATGTAATTGAATTTTCAAAAAGAAATGTTTGGCAACGCAGTAGTTTTTCTTCAAATATAATAATTATGTGAGACTATACTAGGAGATCGAAGGGTTTTGCAAAATAGTAGACTGCGTCACGACCATCAGCTCACACGATGTCGAATGGACGTACACACGAAACGATGACGCGATATTGTGCGGTGGGCGCAGGACAGGCAATTGGGGCTTTGGGGAAATGCATAGTGCGTATTTTCATATACTATATAAAGAATACAGACACACATAAAATAAACATACTCGTATATACTATTAAATGTGTTTGTGTGTGTACAAATGGCTACGTACCGCGCACGTGCAGAAATATGGCGCCAAGAATTGTATTATTTTGACGCACGCGCATTGGAAAATGGGGTAAATTAATTGTCCACCAAATAAAATGTGTGTGTGCATCATTGCTAATGGGAAACAAACATGTGACTTGGTGTATACCAACAGGAAATACGAGTATATTCTGTGGGATTATGAATGCAACTGCTTTTATTCAATCTATCTTCTTCTATGTACGTGTATAACCTACGCAGTAGGAATACTTTTCTAATTATATTATATAATTGTTTGTGTAAATGAACATTGAGGGTTGACAAGGTGTTTCTAATCTATGCGCAGGATGATTGCTTTTATGGTCCTGCATCCTGCCGTTGCGTAGATTTGCCGTTGTTTATGATATTTATGGTATTGTTAGTACTGTAAAGAAACGGTTAACTGGTCTTTTTAGTCATTGGAAAAAACCGGTCCGGTCTGCACCAAAAATCCGGTTTTGTATTTTATAAAATATTTGTTTAAATTTTAAATAATAACCTAACGAACAAAAAAAAATTTAATGTGTTGAAAAATTACACTTTTCTCAATCAAAGCCATTATTTATCATCTAAATATTTTTTAAAGATAACGGTTTCAGCTATACAACTTTATATTTGGACTGTTTTTTTTTTCATAGATACGGTCTTTCAGCTGTATAGCTCAGTTTATAAATTCTACACGCAAACATAGAGAGAACATTTAAAAATAAAAAATACACATAAAGAATCCAAAAATCGCTTAGGCATCTTTAATATTTGTGATGTATAAAAATAATGTATTTAGAATCACCCTGTAGAATGAATTGTATAACACACAAGTACACACACACACACACTGAATTGCACACAAACGCACAGACACACGAACACTGATTTGGAACAAAGAGTTTGTGTGACAGAGCGAAACGAGACGCCGTGTGAAACCGTTATGTATAAAATAAACTCCTTAAATTGCATTAAACTAAATTAGTTTTACTAAGGCTATTTTGGGTGTTAAGTCAGTCACTGGTATTAAATACATAAAATTGGCGACAAGGAAAAAAATCTCCAGTTTCCTGGTACGCCGAAGCATAAGTAACTAGCGCACGACCATCTACCCTTAGGGTCTATATCGCCCACA
>JANSTU010032918.1:0-11819 GCA_027564075.1 Bolitophila hybrida
ACATCCCCGATGGTTAGGAGTCTTAATTTGCCCTGACGCGACTCTAGCAACTTTGCAGGGCAAATGCGCATATTTTGGAGATAAATGCAATAATGACTGTATTTTTTCTTTTCAAAACGATGTGCAATACGGCTTCACCAGTTTGATCATGGCAGCTTAGCACATTTAGCATTAACAATTTTATGTATTCACCATCTCTCTATGCAGTTCTCTGGATAGTTTGGCGTGTCTATATCTAGATTCGAACTCACGACACCTGGGCTTAGAGGCTTTAACCTAGATCACTGTTCCACCGATACCACATCAAAATTATGTATACAATAATAAAATAATAAATTGTAGACTTAAAAATATTAAAATAAATGCTTTTTTAGAATGAAATAGACCATTTGTTCTGTAAATTGGATAATGTCTAAGAAAAACGAAATAAACGTTCAAAGTATAAAATTGCAAAAATAAGTAATTATATGAAACATGTAAACATAAACGTTGATGGAAAACAATAATATAAATTTTTAAAAATGTAAAAATTTCATCATCTTTTTTTTGTTTATTCTGTTCTGTTTCCTCTTCGACCAGTCGATATTTTTGAAAAAAAAACACCACTGAGTTCAGTACTTGGAACTAGGAATTAAATGAATTTGTTTGATTCTTCTGGACTTTCTGAAACCCTAGTTTCCGGGAAATCACGAGTTACCCAAAATAACTAAATGGATAGAAAATACGAAAAAAGGCAGTGGTCCTAAATTGGAAGAACATGATGGTGGAATTCTAGAAGGGCATCAAAATCTTATGCTACAGAGCACAACTTTAATTGGTTTAATTACAGCATTTACGGTTTTATCTTGTCACCTCCGGTTACAAACGAATTTGATTTTTTATGAGTATTATAATAATAACGTTAATTAGCCAAATTCAATATAAATATTAAAAATCAAATTATAAAAGGTACTGAAAATCCATGCAAGTCGAGAGTTTACTGTATATCAAATTTTATATACATATTTAAAATGTGAGCCAACACACAAAAGTACTCACACATATAAGCAGTTATCATGACGCACTGATCTCTCATTTTCTATGAAAGATAATTTCATTCAAGTGGATATTTTTGTATATACTATATATATATTATATATTTGTTCAAGTGTTTATGTATATTCTTAAACAATCTTGAGTTCTGATCGTTTCTTGAAAGTCAGCATTTTTGTTGTTGTAAATAATATCATTACTTTTGCATAAATTGTGAGAATACATTATGTATACCAACACAAAAAAAAAAACACAAACTTTTATCACATCTTTAGGATAACGAATCTTTGTGTGAGAGCATGCGGTCGAGACATTATAATTATGATGATCTTGACGTGATAATTAGTTGGAATACTGCAACGTGTGTATCAATCGGTTCGTTGTGAACGAGTTCTTTTGAGATTTTGCATTTGATTGCAGAACAAAAATCACTTAAGCACATTAAATAAAAATATTTAAAATGGACTTTTTATGTAGATGAATAAGGTTACAAAAAAAAACATATCAAGAGACACAAAGAGTTCATGTTTACTCGACGACGCATGTAATTATTAGGCACCACACACACATTTATACGAAAGTACAAATACACACACACACACATACATAACATATATAATTCCATGCAGCAAACTCAATTTATACGTCCGAATGTAAATACAACACCGAATGAAAATAAAACTAAGTAAATGTACGAGTCACATATAAAACAAAAGCATTTCAAATTAGCATATTGTACTCAAGATCTTTATCGAAAGTTGTCGCCTTTTTATACAACAACTATTACTATGTACATATTATACATATGCATTAAAACAATGTCACTACAACAAATATATGTATGGATCTGTATATGTGTGTAATAGCGTTAAGCGGTATTACACTACGCGGTTCAGCACGGTGGACGACACAACAAACTTCTTAACAGACTGAAAAAGTACGCTAATGTTCGAAATATAAGTACGTGTAAATGGATGTGTGTCCATTACGAACATTAATGCTTATTGCTCAATTTGGACAAATGTCAAGAAAACCTAGTGACATGGACGGATCACAAATGAAATTTGACCATTTTCTGAGATACTAGATGAATATTTTTGCTGCAACAGTGGAAACAAGCAATTTATTGTTTTTAAAATTAAAATTGTGCATTTTTAAGCTAGCTTGTATAAATATGGATTAGGTTCCCTAGCCATAGAACCGACCTCTTACTCGTTTAAATGCCGCAGGTGAGTTGAGCTTTAAGCGATTTCTTGCATCTGAGTTTAAAATTAGGTTTTATCGTGGCAAATAATTGTCAGCGAAGTAATTTATTTGCAGCATTTGTTAATTACAGCCTTACTAGTTCTGGAAACAACTCAGCAAAATCTAATGTAACAATCGAAACAATTGATAACCCTTAACTTTTTGCCAATATCATTGGAGCTGGAGGGGGCCATGGGATATCAATCGATAAATAATTTAAATAATTTAAATCCGACTACCCTTAAGGGTAAGTGTAAGTGTCTACTTTCGCCCAAGCTAAGTATGCCTAATTGATAAAAATAACATTTTATTATATTCTCTCATTGGATCCTGTAATCCCTTGTCGCTTGCACACCGGATTCATTGTGTTCTGCTGCTCCTATTGGAGCTACTACACATCCCCGATGGATAGTAGTCTTAATTTGCCCTGACTCGACTCTAACAACTTTGCAGGGCAAATGTGCATACTTTTGAGATATATCCGTACACCGAGATCTATCATCATGCTATTTATATTCGGAATCGTGAATCATCATCGCCATCATTAAATGATGGAATTAATGTTCCGTTATTCCAAATCAATAACCTATTTCAGAAATAGGCTATAAATAGCAAGAGGAGCCTACTGATTTAAAGTGCTACATTCTAAAAATACTTCGGTCTGCCGGGCCGGTATCCCATAAGCCAGCCAACGCAACACCCTTAAATGACATTTTTTTTAAATATTTTAACCTAAGCGGATGATTTCCCCTCAATAAAAGTTGATATTTAAGCTCGAGGTGGGGAGGTGGTCAGTTTAATGCCAAAGTTCGTAAGTTCTAAATTATATTTTCACCCAAGCAAAGTAAGCTTTTCAAAATACGGATGTTATCTATTAAACTATTGAAAAAATACTACGCTTTCCAATCAACTACACCTGTACAAATATCAGAAACATTTGCGTATTTATATCGGGCTTTGGGTCTACCTTGCCTTCTTCTTCCTTCCGGGATGCTGATGAATAGTTTACCAGGAACACTGTGATCTTTCAATAGCAGCATATGACCAAATATGACGGGGCCGAAAGTTTTGGTGACATTGGGTTGGGCATCACGCGTTCGATAAAAATGTAACGACTGGACGTATTAGATACAACTTATATTTGAGACTTTGTTAGGTTTATAATTTAGACATTTTGATAAAAAGTTTTTTATCAGGTCTGAATGGACGATCTTTTCGATGCCTGCTAGGTTGTATATATTAATTTATTTATTTATTTAATTATTCTCGCTTATGGTTATGATTCCTTCAAGCTGATAAAAACAAATATGAAATACATAAATAAAATTGTAAAAATAAAACTATAGAGATATAATGGAAAGGATTATAATCAAAGGAAACGTTCTTATAACAGCCCTACTCGCTTAGGGGAAAATACTAACACAACAAAATTTTTGATAACACGTTATACATTATTATACATATTTATTATACTCATTTAGAGATCGCATAATTTTCCCTACACGATCGCGTGACATACTCGTATTAAGATCAAAACAATTATTTTATTAATATAATAATAATATATAATATAATAATATAATATAATATAATATATAATATAATTTGCAGTAGTTAGTACGAGATGATCGACCACGTAGCAAGTGATTATTACCTCTAAGCGTTTGATAGGATACAGAGAATGCAACAGTAACAAGTGTGTTAGGAACATCTAGGTTGGCATTAATGATATCGTACATAAAGAAGACAGAAGTATTAAAACGACTTCTCTAGAGTGTATCTAAATCGATTAGACGTAGCCGGGAGATATATGACGGCACATTTTGCCAATCAAAATCACGGAAAGCATATAAAAGGAATTTTCTGTGCAAGGATCCAATACGACTTTTCTGATTCGCATAGTTTGGTTGCCAGCCAACAAAAGCTTATTCTAATTGAGATCTTACGTAGGAACAATAAATCGTTTTCAAGATTAGAGAATCTGTCATATTTGAGCAAATTCTTTAAAGAAAGCCTAGCCTGGAATATTATATCAATGTGTGGAATAAAATTTATTTTAGTGTCAAATGGAACACCGAGATCTTTGAATTCAGATACTCGACCAACATTAACATCATTGATTGTATAATTGTAAAATAGCGGATATCGCTTTCTCGAAAATTACATGATTTTACATTTATTTATGTTAAGGTACAGTTTATTTTTGTCACACCAATCGCTCAGAGTATTTATATCATTCTGTAAGGAAATCGAGTCTGGAAAGGAATTTACTGGTAAAATTAACTTAACGTCGTCGGCGTACAAAAGACATTTTACATTAGAGAATACGCACTGAAGGTCATTTATGAAAAGATGAAATAGCAACGGACCCAAGTTACTACCTTGCGAGAATCCAGAATTTACGTTGATCGTTCTAGAAAGTGTTATTAATTGTAACAATTGTGTACGGTTAGCTATAATAAGTACGATTGAATCCACATTAGCAAACTAGAATGAATTCCGAGATTGCTGAGTTTTTGCAATAATATTTTCTCATAAAACCGTGCCGATCAATGGATATGAATCTTAAAACATTACAAACAACAGATTTAAAAAAAAGGCAATTTGAGGTAGAATACAAATACAACGATAATTCTCAACTTTATTTCTTAGCAAAGATTTGAATACCGGGGTAATAAAGGATGATTTCTCTCATTAAATATAAGGCACAAGATTTAAGGAATAGTGATGGTATTCCATCAGGTCCACAGCTCTTATTCACATTTATGTTTAACAGTGCATTAAAAATATCTGTTGAGATAAAGTTTAGATTAAGGTTAGTTGGCGTATAACCAGAAAATAGATATTCTGAGCTACTATACACATCACTTTTCTTCGAAAAAATCATCAAAGAGGTTACAAATATCTCTGAGATCAGAGCATTTTGACGATTTTATTGACATAGTTGAAGGAACCCCAGAAGTTCGACGTTTCAGATTAACATAGTTCCAGAATTTGCTAGGATCATATTATAGATATTTTTGTGTAATATTGAATTCAGTACGAATAAGTTTGTATTCAATCAGATCTGATTCATGTACAGAACGAGTATACTTTTTATAGGCCTTTTTTTGTTCTTTAATTCAATTATAGACTTGTTATACCACGGGGGGTGTGATGAATACTTTATAAACTTCATAGGAACATGTTGTAAAAAACCGTTTATACTGTTTGAATAATTATAATTAAATAAAGCATATTCATGCCAATCGAGGATAATCATCAACTGTCGATAAAGGAAATGATTCTCGTAATTCAATATTTTCAGAATCAGTCGAAAAACACAGGTCAAGCTGATTAGCATCCTTATTTTAAACATGATTTAATTGTTTAAAACTTTCTAACGCAAGTGACTCAGTGACATAAAGATCAACGCACATTAAATGGGAGAAGATCAATATCATCTGTGTTATGTCGCCATGTAAGTGAAGGTAAATTAAAATCATCAACGACCATTAATAAATCAGTGTCGTTACAATATTTACTTACAACAGCATCAATATGACTCTTGTAGTTTTCAAAAGTGATATTCGCACATCATTTCAATGTTTAAGTATGGAATACAGATCAGTTCACTTTTGATGGATGATCTTATGGCAATTAAAACAGCACCACCACTAGAAGTAATAGTATTAGATGAGCGGTCACATCTGTAAACAATGTATTCACTTGAAAAATATTCTTCGCTTAAGTGAGAGGGTGTTAGCCAGGGTTCAGTGAGAGCATTAATGTCATGGTTACATGCAAGTACAGATAAATAAAAGATTTTGCTTTTAGTTCTTATTCCACGGACCTTCTGATAAAACATAGATAAGCATTTATCGGCATTAGACTTCTTGGACTTGTAACTGATAATTGCGTCTTGGTTATTATATGTGCCTTGGGATTCAAAATGATTAGGCACTCTATCGATTTTAGATTTATAGTACTAAGTCAATAATATTGAAGGTCATAAGCACAAATTATAATATCAATAAAAAGCTGAAAATTACAAAAATGTCGGACATGATATTTACTACTTTAAAAAAAAACAAGTCAATTGTAGAGACTAGTTTGAAAAATATGATTTTAACGATTTAATAGAGTTTTTTTCTTTTCCATACTCTTCCCGCGTGAGTAATTTGCTGCTAGCAGCTTTTTTCAATTCAATTAGGAATGTTTATACACCGAAAAATTATACATGACTGTTTTCTCATTTCTTGTTGCTATAACTTTTTTATGCAATCTTTATCGGTCAAACCGCAACTGCATATTCTAAACATTATAAGTTTTCGAAAAATGCAATTTAACGAGTTTTATAAGAATCTCCCTTAAAATATGTTTGTATATTGGAATTTTTCTATTATAATATTTGGGGATAAATAATTAATGTCCTTTCTTCTCTTAACCTTGCATGAGTCAATGGATAATGAAGATGATGGATGTCATCGTTTTGGCTAACTTTGTTATCTTTATAATCAATTTATCGATTTATATATTTTATTGGGAGCCAATGCCAAAATTAGTAGAAATTGAAATTATGCCATACATTCAATAAAATTTGTGAGTAATGTGAAGTTCTTGGTTGGGTGTCAATTGGCAATGTTGTTTGTACGTTGTCCTTTGTTCGTTGAAAGCAGTTTGGTAAAAAGAAGAATGACAGTCGACTACATTGAAAACATTGGTGCAGCCCAATCAATAGAAACATCAGTTGAGTTAAAATGATCAATCAGTTTCGTCATTATAGCTTAATTCTGGAATTGTAGAATGGCAAGACATAATTTTTTGTGTGTGTGTATACTATCTATAGTAAAAGAAAAATATGATTGCATTCGTTTCCAGTTCATCAATTAACGCATCCTTTATATACACTGGAAGCCTCCTTCATGATTTGCACCTGTGTGAGCTTATAGTGCTGCAACAACATTTTACGCGACACTTTAACTAGTCCGGACGGGCTAAGAAAATTGAAAATAAAATAAATTACCATTTTATTACCAATTTACAAGTTTTTTTTTTTTTAGGTTGGAATTTTTATGTCCATAATTTATTTATGACAATATTACAAAAATTGAAAAAATAAAAACTGAACATAAAAAAAATAAAATAAATTTAAAAACACTATATGAAGTTATTTATTATTGAAAGAGAAAAAACAATTAACAATTGGTAATATTATTTAATTTGTCCCCACTTATTGTGGTTATCGTAAATAAAAAAAATAAAATATCTCAAGGAGACTCAGTTTTTCCGTAGACACTAGAACATACGCAAAACAAGTTCTTATTATTAAAATGAAGAACTAATGTTAAGTCTTAGAATAGCTAATTTAAATGTTTATTATTTAAAAAAGTACTATATTCTAATTTCTTCATTATATCACTTGCTTCTTTGTACCTGTATCTCATATAAGCGTCATTGACAAAAGATCAAACGAGCACACGATTAGCTGAAATCCAATATCCTTAATTCACATCGGTAAATCCGCACACGGACAAACATCAGGCACGCCAGAATCTCTCGTTTCTCACGTTCATTTACATTGTGTGGAGATGTTTGTCTTTATATATCACAAATCGTCTTGTGACCCAATATAAAATGCACACTTTCAGGTGAGCGAGTTCATGAAATATGTGCATTTGCAACAAATTTATGCGATGTTAGAGGTTTACCTGGGTTGGCGGTATATATATTGTATATACACTTGAACACACATTGTTGCGCGCACTGACAAATAATTGTGATCACTTCGAAAGACACACACATACACAAACATATATGATTGTGAAACATTTACACACTTCTTTGTATTTGTGCAATAAGAAGCAAATAAATACAAACACACACACGCACGCACCAAAGAAAAAAAATACTCTCGAGGAATCCGTTCTAGCCGTTTCTTAGCGCATGTCTTCGTTGAATATGACCGTGTCAAACTTGTTCTCTTGATCTTTATCAATCAAGTTTTGTGTTAAGCTCAAGTTGCTCTCTCGAAAATATTTCATATGCACGCGCGCGCGAATTGTATTGAATTTGTGCGTACGACGTTTTTTTTTGTTTCTGTGTGTGTTTTGCCAAATCGCCGTGAATAACTTTGGAAATATTGAGATCGAGGTGAAAAATTATTACATTTGTACATATAAAAATGTTAAAATGTATGGTTTAAATTATAGATTAAATATTTTTGCACTTTAAAACTATTTTTTTTATTATAATGTTAATTTGATTAGATTAGAATTACACAATTTTTTATATGTAATTATAATAAACATGTTAACTCGGAAAAGAGTATTTTTTTCGTAGGTAACTAATCATACAGATATACAAACGAAGTGTATTTTCTACAGCACTTGGATCCGATTAGGCAATAGACTCCCAATTGTCTGTTATAGGTCTGGCCTCCATCTTATCTAGAGTGACCGGCACATTTGTTATATAATTCAGTATTCGATATATTTATATAGTTAATACCATAACATCACAGGGGTTTGGATTTAGTCCATCGCTGAAATCCTTACAAAATGGCTTACTATTTAAGATTTAACCCCAATTGCAATGAGGGGGGGTGGAGACTAATTTTTGGCTCTAAAGGACTTTTATTCTATATATATAACATAATTGTGATTATCTTTAATAATAATTAAATATTGAAACATGAATTTTGTATGCAATTCTCTTGCGCATGTGGTGACGTTGAATATATTTAAAAAAAAGTAAAATTACGTATAAGCCTTATAACATAAACACATTGACGCATTCTTAAACAAAAACCACAAATGTACTTAAATATATACTAATTATAAACAATGGAATAACGTCATAAATTAAATCTTATCGTTGAAACTTCCTGTTACGAAATGCATGCTGATGAGTCATCACAGATTTAAAAGTAAACTATTATTATTATTCTTAGTCGTTTTATTAAAATGGGGAGAGTTTATTTTTATTATATTTTTATTTACTTATTAGGAGGTTACTTATATTTTCCCAATAAATTAGGATAATGAAATATTGTATTTTCCACTTTTATAATATAATAAGCCTATAACGAATTCTAACAAAATAAATAATTATAAAATTCGAGCTAAAATAATATAATAATATCAAAATGTAAAAATGAAATGTTTGTGTTATTAATTACATAAATATTTTATTTATTCATTATTCTGATTGGTCTTTGAAATTTAGGTGCACAAATAGTATTAATAATAAATGGCATGCCAATTAAACTTTATTAGGGTAGAATATTAATGGTTTTATTAGTTCACAATATTAATCTCGTATCGCCTATATAAATTATAAAATAATATCGCATGTAAAATTATGTCCTACATTCCGGCAGCAAGGAGAAAGGAGGTTGATATGGTATCAACTGAAAGGTATTTACAATACCTATGTTTTAAATAAAGTTGAATAAAATCGGTTAATCCTTAAGGAGACAGGGGCAAAAGGTCATTTTTTGTATTTGTGTGTAAAGAGTGGAAGGGGTGAGAGGGTTAAAAAAGTCTAATTTTTAAAGATTTAGAGTTTCCGCACACAGCCGTACTATATTGTGGTTCGTGGAAATTATACTATGGGCGTGGTCACAGTTCAAAATCAAAAAACTTATGGAAAAAACAAAAAAAAATAATGTTTTAAGGGTGTTTGTGTATTTTTGTTTTTTAGCATTAAAGGTATTGTAAATGGCCCTCTATCTATTAAAAAGTTGTTGGCCATAGATAATTTTTTAAAACATAGGTATTTTAAATAACTCACAGTTGATACGATACACTCCTGGGTACCTCCCCCACACCTCAAAATATGACTTTTACCGCTTTTTTCAAAAACTTTGATGCCCACTTACTCCTAAGGGTTTCAATAACGCCAAATAATATTTGTGGATTTGGGGTCTACAAAAGATCCCAAAAGAGGGTGCAGTGACCTTTTTGTATAAATACAGTATTCGCTCTGCTGTAGATTTGCCGTATTTTCATTATGGTAACAATACCAAAATCTTTCAATACTGCCGGCGCAATAGATGCACCTTTTCGATCCGACACGTTATAACTATCTAAAGTAATGGCCAGCGAAGAAATGTTTGAAGGCTTTGTAATGCAAATAATAGTGTAAGATGCTGAAGGGTCAACCTGTGGTGAAATTCTTGGATTTAATGATATTCATTCGTTCAGTTTGTTTTAAATTGATATTTCTAAGAGTTATCTTTCGAGGTCAAGTAAATTTATCTCAAGTAGAGGAGTGAATTTTTCTCACCACCAATTTGTATGGACAATATTTTAAGATCAAAAATATGAATTTTCGGCACCAAAAAATTGAATTCTTGTCACCAAATTATTTCGTGACAAGAATGCACTGCAGAGGTGTGAATTTTTGCCACTAAATTCCTTTACAACAACAATAACATGAAATACTCGAATTGTATTTAGTTTTAAACCCTTTTTCTTTGGTTAAAGTGATTTGGTGACAAAAATGCACTCCTAGACATTGAATTCTTCACACCAAATATTCACTTGAGAAGAATTCAGTCCTCGTTAGTGATTTTTTGTCACAGTGAAAAGAATTCACTTGACAAAAGTTCATACCGCATATTTCGACATGTTTGTTGGTCAGTAAGGAAAGCTCTTTCTTTTTACATTTGGCATTGTTTTTCACAAAATTTTAAAATATTAAATGTACTTGTTAGCACGAAAATTGTTTAAATAATGTTTCTAATTGAAACTGCATTGAGCAAATGATCATAGCATACTAACCGTAGTTGTCTTCAGTGATCGTTGGCCAACTTTAATCGTGTTGATATTACATTATTTGGGTCAACTATGAAGTGATTAATTGATTTTCTGTAAAGAGTATTTATTCATTATTAGATTGGACTAACCAATTCCGAAAAAATATGATATATGGCAAACATACATAATATTTCAAACAAAAACTAAAAAAAATAAAAATCAAAATAATAATAAATCAAATTTAGATTAGATAAAAATATTTTTGTTTAAACTTGATTTTCACATTTTTTGTAAAATAAATCCTATAGTAGATCTAAAATAATTCATTTATGGCATTTTAGGATTTATAAATATATTATAAATTTCCAAATCATCAAAGATCAATATATATATTTTTAAATTAAATAAAAAAATCGTGTTTATGATTTTATACTTTTTATTACGTATGTTTCATTTGTACATTATTCTAGACGACTCAGGAATTAGTGCTGTTGATACCCGGGCCGAAATACGGGCTCAATCCTGAAAAACGGGTTCCCGTTAATTTTTTTAACATATTTTTTTATATTAAAGGATGCTTGTAATATTTGTGGATTACAAACTGTTGGCACAAGTATATTTTAAAGAAAGTAAATCTTTTATCTTTATTCAATGAAATATTCGGATCTGGCCTCGAAAAACGGGCTTTTGTTGAATTTCGAGCCTAGGAATTATGAATTTCTTTCTCTATGTCCTTTACTCGAAGTGATGTCTTAAAATCACTTTTGAGCATTAATGTGAATAAAGGCAAAGGTCCTGACG
>JANSTU010032929.1:0-11818 GCA_027564075.1 Bolitophila hybrida
AAATTATGTGTGGGTTGTTTTTCAACCCACCCCCCCCCCCCCCCAAAACCGAAAAACGTTACTCATCCTTAAGGGTTTCATTTCCCCCAAATATTTTTTTCTGTTTTGGGTTCAGAAAAATTAGGGGCTGAAGTTTTAAGATATTATATTCAGTTAAAAACATTTATTCGATACTATTTACGTTTTTTAAATAAAGAAGTTTCATATAAACTTAAAAGCCAATTTAAAGGAAATCCATACCATAAAAAACATGTAATTAAAAGCGGTCTCCTTACAAATATACAAAGTCTAATATATACTTTTAAATACAAAGAAAAAAACATTGCAATCAATTAATTTGCCTAATTCAGTTAGTAATTAACTATACCAAAAATGCATGTGTTACTAAATTCATATAATTTAGCACGTTTTTGAATTCCAATAAACACCCATTGAATTAGAAACATACAAAACTAATTGAATTTATTTAATTACAAGGCTCATTGAAACCTATTATTAAATTGTGTGTGTCGCGCGCGCGAGAGCGCCCGCTCACCCTGAGGTCAACTGTAACGACACTCGTCGGTCGGCAACAACAACAACAACCGCAGTAATATCATTGCTCAGACAGACAGACATACATACATAATTAATATATATGATCACATTTATAAACAAACACAATAATACACACTGATTTATGCAAATTTATTACATGTGTTATGATGTGAGCAGAAAAACTAATCCAATATCTCATTTAGAGAATTGATGCTGGAAAATTTGTTATTTTTGTTCAGATTTTTTTATAAAAACCAGCAGAGACGAGCTATGGCTCTTACGCGAAATTCGCATTTTCCGTGAAAAAATGTATATAGTAAAAAAACACAAAACAGCCAATAAAAATGTGTGGAGGACCATTGAAATATGGTGAAAAACATGTTTGGGAAATTGGTTCACTTGCTCGATAAACAGGTTTTCCATATTCAGAGAGATATATACGATTTCTACAGTATTTTTATGAGATTGAACTAAACATACAACATATATAACAAGCGCGCGCATATGGAGCAAAAATACACCTGTGCAAATATAATACATATTGCACATCCACACACATACACATACACAATTCGGGGACTACTTCTTTTTGATGAAAACTGAGTACATAATTGAATCTAATTGGAGTATCCGATAAGAGTACGATGCTTGTACAAATAATTCATACTCAATGATTTATGACGTACGTAATAGGGTATGATTCTCATATTTTTTTTAATTTGAAATCATGAATTAGATTGTACATTATTTCAAATATCATTAAACAAGGTTGTTCTGTAATTTGTCGGCTGATCGGCCGGACTCACCTGAGCTCACAAATTCTCTACAATATTCACTGTTCACGACCACTTTTCACCGCTTCGCACAGTCAACCCTCGCGCAAAACACACACACACTCTCTTACAATTCACCTTTCACGTACGAACACTTTTCGCGGCGCGCGCGGAGTATATATATATATAATTGCGTGTATGTGTATATGTATTGAATTTTCTAATTCGAATTTTCGGTTTCGCACTGTTCCACTATATAGATTATAGAAAAACGGTGAGTCCACTACGCGCGCACAATTCAAAGGACGACTGCACTAATTTTGCACGTCAACTAACAGAACATTTTGCCCGGACACTAGAACGACAATTTTTATCGGACACTAAAGTTTTTTTAGCAAAAATCTTATCCAAAAATCAATTGAAATCGAATCGCGACACGAACTAATGGTCCGCTTTTCACTTTAAAACAAAATGGCTGTGACTAAATGTCATTTGCTGTCGACATCTCGTACAGAAAAGTACTTTATGGCACTATAATATTAAGAGTGCTCGAACGCGCATGTCGGTGCTTTTTGCCGCACCGCAAGTAGTAA
Source organism: Bolitophila hybrida (assembly GCA_027564075.1). NCBI lineage: Eukaryota > Metazoa > Arthropoda > Insecta > Diptera > Mycetophilidae > Bolitophila > Bolitophila hybrida. The sequence continues at coordinate 1,904 of JANSTU010032929.1, forward strand.
ATCTAAACGTTCGCTTGACGGAGCAGCTCAATTAGCAATATAGAGATTATTTTTATAGCATAAAAAAATAATAACAATTCGTTTTAGATGTGTATGATTATAGAAATCTTTAAAAATAAATGTGAGATTAGTTTGTTTTCAGGGTTTTAATTTTAATAATTGAAGTTGATATTTTTACCGCATAATAGTTCAAGAAGAATAAATTATAAAAAAAATAAATTGGCGATGATACGCATATGAATATATGTTTTTTGGATGATTCAAGCGATATATAAATTTCAAGTAAAATATATACAACATACATATAATATTATTTTATGACTTTTTTTTTTGAATTTAGATACGTGTTGTTGTTGTGATTTTTAAAACCTGTTCTGCATGCAATTGTTGTTGTTGGGAGTTTTAGTGGTGTTCAGTATAAATTTCATATTTTTTCAGTTTCATTTAATATTTATTCCATTCCATATTTACATTTTATTTATTTGTTTATGACATTTCATCATAAATGTATAATATACACTATTCAACACGGCGGAAAGACAGAGTGTATTATTATTATTATTATTATTATTATGTTTGCTTCGTTCTTTCTTTGTTTGTTCTTTTCTTGGACATTTGTACGGAAATACACAAGCACAAACAATTCAGTATTATTTAGCAACCGTCCATTTTGGTTCGTAAAGACGTCTCAAGTTATATAGTCTTTACGACACTACAACTAAAAAAAATATGTGGAGACATTTTTTCCGAAACACGCTAAATTCTCAATATAAAACTCAAATCGTGAACATTGCTATTTTATGAAGCGAGCTGAATTCAAGATAGCTTTTTGCTTTTTGCGATATTTAGGCGCGAAGAATATTTCACTTAGCGTTCCCTCTAAGAGATTTTTTTTGTGTATTTAGTACACGAATTTTGCTAATACAAATGTTTAAGAACATCTTAAAATGTCTGCATGCATTTATAGGAACAAGTTTTAAAATTTTATAAATTTAAAAAAATTAAATAATTTTTCTCGTAATTTTTACATGAATACTTACGAGAATACTTCTGCCAATTGTCATAAAAAAAGATTTTTTTTTAATTCAATATAGTATCTATCTAAACTGTCAGATGTTGACAAAAACACAGGTGACATGAATTATTGATCGCAAAATATCGCCTCACAACAACAATAACATAAAAAGCGAGATAAAAAGTGCTAATAAAACTCACCACAAATTATGTATTAACTGTTATTGTTGATGCGCCAGAATTCGCGAAACGACAATGCATCTCCCCAAAAACCACGGAGATATACTTAGATGTGCTCTAGTGACAGATATTCATACAAATGATTGAGCTTAGTTGTTGTTCACATTTTAGGTGCTCTGTCACAATTGTTTGAATGGGTTTGTAAATTAAACTCGAGTTAAAACTAAACACAATTCGAGTATTTCTTGTTATTGTTGTTTAGGATTTAGTGACAAAAATGAACCCCTCTGCAGTGCATTCATGTCACGAAATAATTTGGTGACAAGAATTAAATTTTTTGGTCACGAAAATGCATATTTTTACCTTGAAATATTTTCCATACAAAAATGCACTCTACTTGAGAGTAATTCACTTGGCAAAAAATAAACACCAGTACAATACATTATATGTTGGGTATTTATATAAAAATGTCCGCCATCTTAGAGTACCTAAGTTAGAATCAGTCAATATATGTCGAGATATATGTACTATCGTCCAAATGTGTATATCTGTGTAAAAAAAAAACACACTTAAAGAAATAACTGTCGGTCGTTGTTTAGCATATGGCTGTACCAGATGGCGCCACATTCAACATTCTACTATCGTTTTCTGGAAAATTTGATTAATATCCAAAAGTGCAAATGCGAGTTTTCAGAATAGAGCGCATGTATTCTCATTCCGCGAATTATGACCCCTACAACTCCAAAAAATAAAACATTTTTAATTATTTTTTAATGGAGATTTGCAACACGCTATTCGCGTTAAGTTTAAAATTTGATTATGTTCAAATTTTGAATGGAATCTGTGTGTTTTTTTTTGCAAAAAAATTACTCTTAAAAATATCAAAATTCTTGATAAAAACCAAACGAACGCATTCCTATTTTTGCCACTATGGAAACCAGCTATAGTGGAAACCGCGTTCTGTCAATGTGACAGTATTTAAAAAAAATGTATATTTGAACACAAAACATAACTAAAAAAAATCAAATCACTTGGAAGTTGGATTAATTATCGTAATAATATCGGTACACGGCTGCTCAACATGGCACAAAACAGTGATTACGGCAAGCCCGCATATAATCCGTGTTCCTGGTGTTTTCGAGCCATCAAGTGGATACCCGTGGTGTTTGTGTCCGGCATTATAGGCTGGTCCTACTATGCTTATGTTGTTGTGCTGTGCTTTAGTATGTGTCCTTTGATTCCCTATTTATGTATTAATTTAATAAGAACTGTAAATAATTTGTAAACATTTTAATTGCAGTGACCGTCCGAACGTTACTCGAGCAGATAATATTTCTATTTTTCTATCACATTTTTACAATAATGTTTGCCTGGTCATATTGCCAAACAGTTTTCACACACGTCGGTAGAGTTCCTAAGAAGGTAACGATTGTGATTCATATTTATTGCGCTGTATAAACCCATGTTGATGATAAGATAATAAACCACCTATAGTGTAGACAATTTTTTATCTAATTTCCTGCTGAAATCTATCACTCAAACAAAACATATTTATTACGATGGAAATTACCATTTTTACTTGTAGTTCCATTTGTCACCGAATCATGTGGACGAACTGATGGGAGCTGAGAGTAAAGAACAACAAAAAGTGATACTAGAACAATTCGCCAGTGGTCTACCTGTTAGCGGAAGGTATGTACACTGTTATCACTTTATAGATCACATAAAAACATTCTATGCATTATGTAGAACAATAAATGGACAAATACGAATGTGTATGAAATGCTGGGTTGTAAAGCCAGATCGAGCACATCATTGCAGTGTGTGCGGAACGTGTGTACTGAAAATGGATCATCACTGCCCATGGGTCAACAATTGCGTTAATTTCACCAACTACAAGTACTTTGTACTGTTTCTTGGCTATGCTCTGGTTTACTGCCTGTATGTGTCAGGAACGTCCTTACGCTATTTTATTATGTTTTGGGAGGTATATGATTGTGTCTTAATGAAAATGGAATTTTGTTTTAACAATATTTTTTTGTGTATTTGCAGGGAAAACTTGAGGGTGATCTATCCCGATTTCACATTCTGTTTTTGTTCTTCCTCTCAATTATGTTTGCGATAAGTTTGTGTAGTTTATTTGGTTATCATTTGTATTTAGTTACGCTGAATCGAACGACATTAGGTAAGAGTTAGATTTTTGAATTTATTTTGAAAAATACTTTATTTTAACATTTGCAGAGGCTTTTCGTCCACCTATCTTCCACAATAGCGGTGTTGACAAACATGGTTATAATTTGGGTCACTACAATAACCTCCAAGAAGTATTCGGCGACGATAAGAAACTGTGGTTTCTACCAGTGTTCAGCAGGTAAGATTTGTTTTTATATATATGCTTAAAAATTACCAACCCATGGTTAACTAGAGGTAAATTGAATTGATGGCGATATACATTCATTACATAAAGTATCGTTTCTCCACACACAATACTTTTCATCCTTTCCTTTATTTGGTTTTATTCTTTTTTCCCATTCCAATTTTAGTTTGGGTGACGGTATCACGTACCCTATGCAAGCGAAACATTTGGCCACTGCGTACGAATCGATGGGCGATACGCCGACCAGGTTAGACCCCAGCGCCGCCGTTACTGCCGCCGCCGCCTCCGCTGCCGCAAGCACTGCCAGTGACACTGAAACGATTGTAATAAATTCGACCAGTGCCGTCGCCGCCTTCGGTCGAAGTGATAGTGAACGCTTGAGGACAGTGGCGACGGCGTCGGCGGCGACGGTGGCTATGGACGACGACACTGTTTGGGCGGCACCACGTAACGGTGTACACAAACCACCGTCGGGCTACGGTGTCGTTTGACAGCGTCGCCACAATCATTTACGTTCTGTAGATTTTAGTTATTCAAATGCAATTCGTGTATTTTATCACGATACTTGTATACTAACAAGCACATCGTTTTCGTTTTATTTGTATTATTAAAAATCGTTTAATATAGTATTTATGGATTCTTATTATATGTTTTAATACACATCATCAACCAATGGTATTTATGCAATTACCATTTAAATAAACCCATACGAACATACACACAATCGATTTACACTAAATGAATTAGTTTTATTTATATAGATCAAATTTTGTATTAAATTAGTTTATAGATTTTTTTTAAATATACAATACTTACAAACGTTTCATTGAATTCAATAAACAAAGACAAATTTATGTATATAACAGGTCAGCTATGTACATAATTTAACAGTTATTCCTTTGAACGATTGACAAGGCCTTAAAGCAATAAATTTTGTCAATTATAATGTAGAATATCTGTTATGTAAATCCGGCCATATAATAACAATCTCAATAAACATTTCTATTAAAGAATGCCCTTGAATATCTGTGATTTGTGAGCAAGACATTTATGAGCAATTTTGAAATATTTGTAGTAATAACTTGTATATTTTTTGTGCAGTGAATTAATAAACAAGTGTTCATTTGACAATATTCAATACGTATTATGTGTTTTTTTATTAAATGTTTTTTATATAGAAAATAATAGATTTGTTTTTTTTTTTATTTGCCTTATCTGTTTTTAACGTAACAAAGTATTTTTTTTTGTACATGAATCGAAATATCTACATATACATACACTTTTTTCATCACATCATTTTAACATTTAACAACATATCGCTGTAAATCAATACACATTTTATTAAAAATCTAAAATCAATAGACCAAGTAATAACTTTGTTATTGATAACAAAACACTAATTTTTATTTATTGGGCAATAACCTTATGAATAAGATTATTATATCCTAATCAAACAAGTATTTGTACAGCATTTTTTAAATCAATACATATTTAGCTTTATTCTTATTTTCTATAGTCTTAAAGTTGCCAATTTCGAATAATAAATAAAAAGAATAAACATCACTGAAGTAAACTACTGACGGGAGAATGTGAGAGCAGTGAACTAGATTAGACCTGGTCAAAAGTGAAAATCAATCACTTTCTGAGTGGCGAAAAGCATGGGTCTATCTTAAAGTCAGCTTGTTAAGCGACACAGAAGTGCCCATCGACTCCATGGATAGGCTCTTATCACTAATGTGTATAGTGAATAATCTTAAAGCTGCTATGACTGAAGAAAACAACTGTGATGACAAAATAAACTAACCCAGTCAAATTGTAGTTAAACAGAGACTCTCGTACCTTTTTTTTAATTTAATTTATTTTTATTTATTTATAGCGTAGTGCTTCACAGGGACAATGTTATGCATGGAGTTTAAAACAAACCTTTTCTTATACAGATAAAAATAGGGCCTGAGAGGCCGTATTAGTTAAAATTTAGTTGTCGAATTAGCTCGTAGTCTGAGTTTTTCCACAAAGCGTGATAGTATTGTTTCTTCGATGTACTGTCTGAGCAAAACCATGTTTGTTCATTTATTTAGGGTCGTGGTTTGATACCAAGGTGGAAATTCTTTTTAGGGATCGGTTTTGTGCCAGTGGTCAACTCGTGCAATGTTGTGGCAGATGCGGCATCCATATACGAATGAGAGATGAAATTTCCTTGCAGTTAATGTTAGTTAGTTAGCTTTTGTCGGTGTGCTGTTTGTACGTAAGGTTTTTGTCGAGTGTTAGGCCTAGAAGCATCAGCTTCTTGTTAGAAATGTGGAGTTTGTGGATTAGACCGTCGTGCCATACATAGTCAAATGCTTTCTCGAAATCTAGAAAGATTGCTCCAGTTGAACGTCTGTTTTGCTTCTATATGTTTATGTTGTTGGTGAGTCTGAGAACTTGGTGTCAGGTGGAGTTTTGCGTGCGAAAACCGAATTGAGTAGGTGGTAATAGCTCTGCTTCTTCTAAACAAGTTTTCAATCGTGTTAAGACTATTACCTCGAATAACTTACCGAGAGCATTCAGAAGTCTGATTGGGCTGTAGCTAGTCGAATCAGTGTTGTCTTTTTTGGGTTTTAGAATTGCTATAACTTTGGCGAGCTTCCAACATTTCGGGAAGTAGCTGTTTCGCAGACATGCGTTGAATATTTGTTACAAGCTTCAGTTATTTATTTGGTGTCATTTTGAATGGAGGGTGTCTGATCTGAGCTGTTCGACTGTCCAATTATGCGTGAGTCGATTTCGGCGCCGAATTTCGTCCAATTAGCTTTTCGATAAATCCAATATTAATTTACCAGCTGGTTTTTTTCCGGTGGCGTTCCAAGATCTGTATCGGGCGTTGAAATCACCAAATATGAAAACCTCAGCCTGTAGATAACAAGCGTATGTCATCCTTAAAATATTGCGTATATTTTGGGCAATTCACCGAGAGATAGAATCTCGCACATATATTGAGACACCTCATCCTCGCGAGTTTCTGTCGTTTCTATACGTTTTAAAGCCAGGGAAGTATAGCGCTGAGTCGGAGTTTGGGCTTCAGAATTACAAAGATAAGCAAACATGAAAATATAAAATATGGAACACTAAGACTCGAGAGTTAATTGCGAATTTGATGCGAAAACAAAGTGAATAATACCATTTCGGAGAAATGTTAGAGTTAGGAGCTTAGCTCTACAATTTTTGAGAGCTAAGGTTGACCGAAAGATAGCCAAATATCCGTCTGCTCTAATCCAAGATTTAACCTTAAACTTATGATTAATCCGTTTACCATTATTCTCATCAGTTATGATGCTTGACCATTTTATTATTGTCAATGAACCACTTAATAATTACTAAAAATAATCAGCTTCGGTTTCAAATTAAATCGGAATTTCTAATTGTATTCGGGAATTCCGCTTTACTTTTTAATACCTCTGGACTCTCTTTTATTTATCAACTACAGAAATCTCTATTCCACCTGTCTTTTGAGTTGAACCTGTCACCCTCGTATTATACTTACTTATCATCCAAGTGAGAAAAAAGATGCAATAAACGGCTTTGTCGATCTTGTGAAATAGAATAGGTGTTAAGGTTTGAGGAAGGCAGTTAAAGTCTTGATTAATTTATATAATTTTACTCTAATGCGGTTTTTAGCATTTTTTTTGGAAAAAATCAAGCAATAACTAAGAAGAATTTTACGATTTTAACACGATCACTATTTCGGCCCTTGCCAAGTGTCAGTAGTCATCAGAAAGCCGACTAGCATATTCTGCTATTTTATCGAGGTGGAGATGGTGCAATGTTTTAGAAATCGTTTCTGAAGCTTCTCACCGTTGAGTACTTTGTAAATCTATAACTACTCAACGCTGGCAGACTCTTTGAGCAAGTGTAAAAACGTTTGTTGGTATGAAATTTACAGAGAGAAAACCATACAAAAGTAAATATATTCAGTTCCGGAGTTGTGTTCTTATAGGTGACCGTATGTGACTACAAAGCTACTATGAAAACAGAAGTTAGGAGTGACTTAGTCCGAATGCATATCAAATTTTTAGAATTGATAGTTTCATTCCAATGACCAATAGGGGAGATTATTCAGATTTTTCAGCAGCCGTTTAAAAATAATCAATAGGCCGCCGACCGCGACTCTCTTTCAATAATTATATGGATATCGAATTGTTAATGGACTCCACTCATCTTAATTCAATTCACTTGCTAGACTATTGTAAGCATGTTGATTGCAATGAAGAGGGTTTTTAGGAAAGATTTCATTAGATATAACCAAGAAAGATGGCATACTAAAAGGTCTGATGTAGGCATGTATACATACATACTATAAATTTCTTTCTATTCTGTAGAACTGTTGGAAAGATTTTGCCTTCCCCAGAGGATTTGAGTTGCAAAAATTATGTCAATGGCCAATTATTTTTCTTCACTAATGATGGATCTTACCCCTCTCCAGTTTGCGGGGGTTCATGATGTGAGTAACAAAGTGTTTTCAAGTGTTTTAAAAAAAAAACTTTGGCAATTTTTAATATGTTTTTCATAAAATTTTAAGTAACATTTTGAGATATCATAGTTTACGGAAAATTCTGATATTTTCACACAAAGAGAATCCTAAAGCGTCGTTAGAGTGCGGGCCAGTCCTCTTGCGCGCCAACAACTTATAGTAATTCTAGCATAAAGTTGGGATTGGGGTCAATTTTACCCCTGGTGACCAGGGAGGGTTAAAGAGCATTGAATAGTTCCAGACTGTTCGCAGGTTTGTTTTACGATTGCTTTAGACAGAACTCACAATGTTCTTTCGTTATCAGGACTGCTGCCGACTCAACGCTCCCTAAAGAATCCATAATAATTTCCCAGTGTGCTGTCTTTTCAGATATAGGGTTTCTTGAAATTAAAGCCTTCTGTAGTCAGAGGAGCTTATTTCGTTGGTAAACTTCGTTAGCAATAAAATCAAGCGAAAGATGAGACATGTCCATTATGCTTCATTGGAAAATTGTTGACTGATTGTACTTTCAGTTTTTTTGGACTTTGAACAATAACGCAGGGTTTTGACATGTTCTAAAATGTATTATAAAGCTTAGCTTGTGTATTTTGATAACTAAGAAGAAAACTACCAGAAAGTCGTATAGAATTCGTATATTGTTCCAAGCAGAAATAATCGATATTTCAGTTGTCATAAGCATATCGAATAACGTCTAAAACTATCCAAGAATGTATTGATAGAGTCTCAAAGATCTATCTATAAAAAAATTATAGAACTGAGATGGGTTCTGGTCATTCACACCTCCATAAAACTTGAGTCAAGAACACTTGGCTCTGCCGAGCCTTTGAAAGTATGGTATTAGGATGCTTCATCCTAAATTCAGACAATTTAACCTCAGTAAAACTTAAAATATTTCGAACATTGTACAAAGATCGCAATGGTTTGAGGTAGATAGCTATATAAAATAAAATATATAAGTATTTTTTAAAATAAAACCTACTGTACAAATACTGTTTAAGTTAATTTCTCTTACTAAAAACTACACATTAAATTCTAAAATGTGGTCTTACACAATAAAATTTAAATAGGTATCAATTCATAAAAAGATTGGAAGTATTTTAATAATAACAATTTTGGAAAATAATATATAAATAAATGTTCATATTTCATAAATAACCGTTTTGTCTATATAAATTAAAACTTTATAATCAAGCATGTTCCTATTTTGATCCTCAGCATTGGAGACGGCATTAACTATGCAGTGTTGAACATGGACGAAGACACCGAATCATTACTGGGCGATAATCGACTAGAATTTGAACCAGAGGTGTTTGCCGAGAGCGGTAGCTTTCTAAATCGCTCCTAAATTCCACAATCATCCCAGAGAACAAATACAAATAATGAAAACTACGGGCCTCACACATAACATCTCACAAACAAGCAAATAAGTATCGTCGACTTAAGAAAATGTACAAAAATGTATGGTACAAAATATAAAAAGCGATATATTATATAATAATCGAACATTTTTTTAATAATAATAATAATAAATTCTATATGTAGTCTGAAACCGTCACTAGACACAGAATCGCATTTATTATATATAATTTATATAAATGCCCCGAAGATTAAATTATACGAATCACGATATATATATATACATACATATAGAAAATTCTTTAAACAAAAAAAAACATTGAAATTTTGCAAACACCAAAACTTGCCTTTAGACAACTCTCTATAAATATTCCACCATAATGCGAGCACCTGTTTCGAATTTCACGCGGTTAGGACATAAACGTATAAATATAAAATAAAAATAAATATATATAATTATCTCTAGTCCTTCGACAAC
>JANSTU010032940.1:0-11818 GCA_027564075.1 Bolitophila hybrida
ATTGGAGCTACTGTGCTCTAACACTCACAACACATCCCCGATGGTTAGGAGTCTTAATTTGCCCTGACGCGATTCTAGCAACTTTGCAGGGCAAATGCGAGATATCTCTATGCACCGAGATCTATCTTGCTATTTTATAGTATATTCGGAATCGTGAATCATCAACATCATCATACTAGTACACTTATTGTTCTATACTGGGTGCGAGTGTATATGTTAATGGCATTAATGTTCCGTTATTCCAGATCATTAACCTGTTTTCAGAAATAGGCTATTAATAGCAAGAGGAACCAACTGATTTAAAGTGCTACATTTGAAAAACACTTCGGTTTGCCGGCCGGGTTTGAACCGGCGACCTCCCATTTTAGAACTAATAATAATAATAAATATCATAAAAAAATGATGATAAACATTTTTTTTGTGATTTTTTTCAATTAATTGATTTATATTTTATAGAAAAGAATAAATAATTGATATCGAAAATAATTTATTCCAATCTGATAACATAAAACTAAAAAATGTATACATTTCGTGCCACTGTAAAGATTTTCTGTAATTTTAAATAATTGATATATTAAAAATCGACAAACAACATAACGAAGATAATTGATTAAAATTAGTGATAGAATATAAATTAATCTTTATTTTACTAAACACCTTTTATTTTTGTCTCAATTAATTGATATGTTTTAGAACTAAAATAATAATTGATAAATATAAAAAGAAACCATCAATTTTTAATGAGAGAAATGAAGTTTTTTGTCATTTATTTTCAATTAATTGTTATATTTTTAGAAAAGAATAAATAATTGATAGCGAAAATAATAGACTCCAATCTGATAAAAGAAAAATACAAAATTTATTTCATGAAAAAGTTAATATTTTTTGTAATTTTCTTAAATAATTGATATTTTTTAAAATCGACAAACAACATTAAGAAGAATCTAACATTAAGTGATAGAATATAAATTAATCTTTTTTTTACCAAAAACCTCTGATTTTCTCAATTAATTAATATTTTTTAGAAATAGAAAAGTAATTGATATTGATATATACAAGGTAGGCCAAAAGAAGTCATCCGAACCTTTAGAATTTTATTGGTCAAGTCGAGAAGATGATATCGGTCAAATGTCACTTTGAGCGGGTGTAATGGCTCCTCGTGCATCACGGATTTTCTGTGCCCCAGAAGCGATAGTTTTGCTTGTTCACGTACCCGAGATGAGGTGGAAATGAGCCTCATCGCTCATTATGATTTTTGTCGAAAAATCGTCCACTTCGTCCTCGAGATTGAGGATGGCTTGGGCGTAGGTTACACGCGTTTGGACTGGACTGGACTTTGACCAAAATTCGCCTTAGGGACGACAACAGCAACAGCGTCGATATTCTCGGCAGAGCGGGCGCTCCGGCAGTGTTTGCGCAGTCGGTGTCGGACGACCGGGGAAACGGCGACGGAATTTGCGCTACGCCAACACCACAGACGAATTGTTACGCAAAAAATAGACACGATTATTCCGCGTTCTTGGGGAGTGTATCGCTCCATGGCTTGTTCACTTGTATTCTACATCTGTCTAGTCCATAAATGTTCAAATATGATTTTATCCAACGCAGAAGAGACGAGACAAGAATTATTCAAAAGTTGGTTAAATAAGATAACTGTATAACATAGTCTATCAAAAAAATATTATTATTTTTTTAACACCACAAAATTGTTCATATTTCAATAAGAACATTTTTTGATAAAGTAACATTCAAAATCATTTTGAGAAAAGTTTCAACATTCACCTTATAATTATATTGCTTAAATTGCTAATTTATACACTATATAAATTAAACTTAAATACGTTTCTTTACTTGGTATTTCAATATCCTGAGGCAATCTACATGCAGATAATGCACAAAGCCAACGAAAACCAGGCATTCCTTACATTTCCAAAATGACACTGACGTAATACTGCACAAATTGTGTGCGCAATATCAGAAAACTTGTATCCACCTACAAATCTCGTGCATTTTAATGTGACATGGAAAAAGTTTCTTTTAACCTTTCAAAAAGTTTTTAGTTTTGTGTGGAAATTGCATATGAAAAATACACACACATATACAATGTATATAAATATGCTGTGTGAAAATTGATTGCACAAACCTTTTTCTGAGTGCTGTGCTTGAAAAATTAAATAAAATATTGCCAATTTTTTTTTTATATGAAAATTTAGAAAAATGTAAAAATGTTCCCTTGGCGCTACACATCCTCAACTACATTGCACGCGCATTTTTGTATAATGTGCAAGTGTAATAAATATGTACGCCCTCAAACATATATGTCCAAACACAAATCGCCTATGTACTATATATTATATAACATAGCATTATAATAATAATATACACTCGAGCATCATCCATGGCTGACGAGAAGTGTCTATGCCTGGCCTGGACACAGTGCAGAGAATGTGTGTGTGCGCGCTCTTGAGCCACGCACGTTCTGAAAAGCACGTAATGAAAACAAAACGAATGCAATTTATCATCGTCAACACCGTTTTATTTATTGGTTTTGTTGTTTGGGAACTTAAAATAAGTTATTCTTCTGATGTCCACGAGTGTGCGATTTTGCGGACGTGGCTTCAATTAGGCGACTGACCACGACCACGCAGAACAGAATATTATTGATTATAAAGTTGTCGTATTGTTTTCATGGGAATTACAAATTTTTCTGAATGATTTACATATTTAGTTTATTTTTAACATTTCCTTTTTACTTGTCCTTCGCACACAGAAATGCAGCCCGAGTACTTCCATGACCCCGACAAGAAAACACTCCAGTTCCAACCGGACCTCACGCAAAATAATATGCCTGCCAATTACGAATATCCTCCACTGAATGGCGTTCATCATGGCCTGCTACCAGGTGGCCAAAACATTCCGTTGCAGATTCCACGATCGATTTCCGAGCACCATTACGATGTCCCACATTTGGCCACCAAGTGAGTTTTTAGTCGTTTTTTTGAAATACTCTAAATATAAAAACTTTGTAGATCTAGTCACATAATAATTTAATTTCTTTGTTCACAGTTACGCAACACCCATGGACAAGATAAGCGGTAACGATTCCTATTCATCGTCTAACTATTCTAAGCGGATTCAAAGCACTGACTCGTTGGCCACCACAACGAATACATGTAAGTATATCATTTAAATTAAAGGAAATTCTAACCTCAAAATGGAATAACATAACTTTATAAAAAATAGCTTTCTAATAATAATTTTCTCTATAGAGATTTTTCAAAAAAAGAGATGAAGCTTAAAAACTATATGATGATTTTCATTTCAGCGGACTCCACCTACGACGTTGCCACCGAACCTCCCACTCTGCCCATGTCGCACAAGACATTTCCCAAGTCTAACACCGTGCGTCAAGTCGTCACCGCTGCCGGTGCATGGCTCAAGTTAAACACTGCCGCTGTTGCACTATCCATTCCAGAGGGCTCAATCTCAAAAAATCACAAACAAAGTGTTTTCCTATCTGTGCTAACCGAGGACAGCCTGCAGGTTGCAATGCCCAGCATTTGTACGCACATTTCTCCCATCATTCACAGTGGTCCCGCTGATGTGCTGCTCAACAAACCGGCCATCCTTAAAATTCCACACTGTGCCGACAACCTGGATCAGTGGCGTGTGTCTTTGTACTACTCAAATGCACATATTCAGGATCTTGAGCCCAAGTGGCGTAAAATCGTTACGCTGGGCGAGGAGACCATCAACACACCAGCCTTTGTGCAAATGGACGACAAGTATGCGTGCATCATGACCGAATTCTTGGGCCGGTTCGCGCTTATTGGCGAGTCACTGTCAACGGGCACGGGTGCCGTGAAACGACTAAAGCTGTTTCTCTTCGGACCGACAGCACAGCCAAGTGCTGAGTGCAGTATTCGGGTGTATGTTATCGAGGATCTGCCTGGCTCCAAGGAGTACTGTAACAATCTGGAAAGTCGTCAGGGAGGTGTTTGTCTAGGACAGAGTGCAGCGCTAACTTTCGAGGACAACGGTCAAGACTTGAATCTAAGTATCAAATGTGTTGGCGGCTGGCGTCCAAAAGTTGGTGCCGAGAATCAAAAGATTCCGTTCTCGCACGTGTGGAACAGTAGTCTTGCTCTACATTGTGCATTCGCGATTGAGCGCACCGAACAGGAGTCACCCGGTTTAAAGATTGAAGTGACAGCACGCCAAAGACAAGGTGGTGAAGTTACCGCAGTGCACGTGGCTCCATTTCTACCTCTGGATTTGCCCACTCTAAGTGTTATCGATGAATACAGCGATGGATCCATCCGTAGTGTCACCGTATCCGACAAAGGTGTAAGTGTGTGTGGTGGACAAACCAGCGAGCCAGATGTGTCATTCAAACTGACACGTCAGGCCAAACGTGAGCTATGCTCCAGTCTGGATCCTCCTACAACGCGTGGAAACGATTGGCGTATGTTGGCACAGCGCCTTTATGTCGATCGATACATCGCATACTTTGCGACCAAGCCATCGCCTACCGAGCATATTCTAGATCTGTGGGAATGCCGAAGTCGTGATGCAAGCGCTGTTTCTGATCTGGCCACCATTCTGCGTAGTATGGGTCGTGTGGATGCCGTTGAGATTTTGGAGCGAACATTGGGACCGGCTTGGTTGTAGAGGGCACGCACAGCTCAAATTATGTGTCAAAATCGCAAAATTTTACCAGTGATATTTTAAGACAATTTTTCGGTTATATTTTTCTAAGAAAAGACAGTGCAATCAACACGCTTGTCTCAAGCATATACCCACACTATAAACACCTAAACATATAGTGAACTTAGTAGTGAATCAATAGAAAAAGCATTTAAATTACCGACCACAACACAGTGATAATAAAATACAATGACTTCGCAGCCGTTTATACGTAGCGAGCAATTATGAATATTAGTTCATTTGTATATATGCATAATATCTAATAATTAAGTTTTTTATTTTAATTCAAAATACAGATTAGTTGTTGGGATAGGTTTTATCATTTAATTAATATTATTTTGCATTTAAAATCACACATTGTGATGTTTGTTTTTCTAATAAAGAGGCTGCTATATAAGTTATGCTCATTTTCCGGTAGGGTTCAGTACAATCGCTTACATACGACACACTTGCACTTTCTGAGCTTACGATATTGTCAAGCTAAATTAAAGAAAGACACAATTGTTAAAATGATTTGAGATTATTTATAAAATAAAAGAACGATCAAAATCGACGTTATTTCAGATTTACAAAATCTTGCCTTAAGGCCTATACACACAATTTGTATTCATTTAATGAGACATTGTTTAATGATGTTTTTATCGAAAATTATGTTACATACACAAACACTATAAATATCTTCTTATAATTCATTGAATACTGAATACTAAAAGAAAAAATGTTGATAATGTTGAAATTTATAATCTATCTAATGTTTGTTTGAAATTTTACAAAAGAAAACCAAAAACACAATAAATAGCCGAAGAACAACTTTATAACAAAATCTGTAATCACTAGCAAGTGTAGCCTATACTAAAATTATATATTATAGAATTTTCAACTTGTCTATAGATATAAAATACATATAAACGCATTTATATACTTTCAAAAAAACATTTAGAATTAAACACATTTATATAGAATGTAGGACAAAAAAAAGTAGTTTTGATACCTGTTATATTATATATACACACACGCATACAATTATTACATGATATATACATTATATATTAAAATATTATATATGTAGCCTACCAACCCCCAATATAAGTTTATATATTAATTTTAAACAGACAAAATCTGTGTAGCGACATCAGGTAGAAGTGACTATGCGTATACATGGTGTTTATGTAGGTCAGCGACATCTTGTGTCAAAATCAACACATATATAACAAAAAAATGTACATATACGAATATATAAGTATTTATAATAAATTAACCAAATTGTTTTCATTATTTTAGATTTAAATCATTTCAATGTGCCCCTTTATCCATGTCGATCTGCTTTGATTCGAGATATAGGCAACTTGCATGCTCTAGAGATGGCTTGCGGCATGTAAGGGTAAATTTGGATAAACGCTGTCAAATCTTTAATTTTGTATAGTAAATTACCATAACAAATACTTTAATTAATTGTAAAAACATTATAAACATATTTAGTACATATTTAAGATATTTCCTACTAATTTATCTTCAAAAATATTACTTTTTTATCTGTTAAATGTGTATTTCAAGTTGTTAGGGTATATTAGTGAGGTTAAAGACGATCAAAAAAACGATGTAATGTGACCCAGTATAACTTATGTTTTTATAAACTTTCAATTTTTGTTATTGTTTGGTTATTTTGTATACATCTGCCACAAACACTAACAATAACACTGCTTGTATGTACGTTGTATGGTAATGAGTTTGACAGTTTTATACCTCACAAAATGTAGTTTGTAGCCCACTTCATTGGAAGTTTCCTATATCGCAAACCTCGAACAAGTATATCGAAAAATCGATGTTGCCTATTGACTGATTTTCAAGATAATAAGCCTATGCTGACGGCTCGGCTATGCGCTGTAAAAAACTCCATGTTGAGTTTATATAAATAAAATATATATGATAAACTGTGGTGTGTTTTAAAAGCCAAACTATTTTTATTTTTTACATATAATTTATTACGCCAGTAGCATATGGACCGGCCTCATATTAACATTATTTAATTACACACATATTATCCATTTATTTTCAACGAACACACAAATTATTCCATACAAAATTTGGACATATTCAATGTTTTCGCCTCATGTAATGTTGGAAATCGCCAATATGATTTGATATAAAATTACAAAAACAATAGTATTAATATAAACTAATTTACGCCAGTATTAATTTTAATATGACGTGGTGACACCTATCTTCATTAGATATCCCTAAAGTCTCTTTATATGGATACTATTAGATATACTTTTTCTGTCAATTGATTTCGCAACTAAATAATAATAATTATTTAATTATTTCTTCAATATTAAAGTTGCGGTAACATAAATTACCGCTTAAGGTTCTGCCAATTTTCACTGTCCATACGCATAATACATACAATTAATTATGTTCCGTGTAATGAAGCTGGCCTCCATGGGGCTGAATATCACCGCAAAATGTACGTGACATATTTTTTATAATAAAATTATTATATTTTATTATTTTAAACCGCTCCTTAACCTCAAATTAAATATTTTTTTAAAACTTTTAGCGCAAGCACGTACTCTGTATTCTTTAAATGCCCTCGGAATTGACGGATATCTTGGTGCTCGCGAAAAGGTTCAATCACACCTGATCGACAACGGCGAAAAGTTCCGTTCGAAAATGAGCGAATTCATGCAAGATAACTCTACAAACATGATTTTCACCGAGGACCTGAAGACAATGTTATACATTGCAGAGCAGAATCCAACCGATGTCGAACTTGTCACAAAGATGATTAAAAAGTATGTATTGTCTGCAGGACAATGGAATAAATTTTAATGTTATGAGTTTCTTGTAGATTCAATGCACAAAATAAAGAGGTCCGATTCGGTAATTTTATTTTTGGACCAGTTGTCATGCGAATGTTCTACTATCTGAAGTCACATGAGTTGGCTCTGGAATGCTTCAAAGACCCAGAAATGAGTGGTTTCTTCGACCAACTGATCAGTTACCAGATACTTGTTGATATGCTGTATGAAAACGGAAAATATCAAGATGTGCTTGATGTATTTAATACTATCAAGTCCAGACAAATTCAAGGTGGCATGTATCCAAAGCATGTCGTTGTTTTGGTATTTGCAGCTGCTTACAAAATGGTACTTTAGAATGAAACAATATGATATTTTCTTCTTTTCTAATTTCTAATTATATTTTTCAGAACACGCCGGAATCTTTTAAATTTTCCTCAGATCTGTGGAAAGAGCTTAGTGAAGTCGGCCATGTACCAATGCGAAAAGCAACAACTTTTGCTGCTGCCCTAGCTGTTGCCCAGAACGCGCCACATATTGCGATCGAAATTTTGAGCACAGTACGTCAACAGAATTACATGACTGTGCGTAATTTAAAAGCTCTTGCTCTGTGTGATTTGGGTCGCCAAGACGATGCTTTACCCATCCTGAGATCCGTTCTGGAAGTTCATGATCCGGCCAACACTAACAAGCATACATTCACAAAGGACGTGGTTAGTATCCGTATTACATTATAAAGGTTTAAGATTTATAATCATATTTATATCAGATTGCCAAGATCAAATCAACTATTGAACAAGCGGACAACCAAGATTCAAAGCAGGACTTTAAACGCGTGGAGAAATTTCTCATCGAAAATGGACACATCACAGATAATGTATAATAATGTCAACCACAAAAAAATGATTGTACACTAACACAAAGGTCTATTTCAATTTCACAGTCTCTAGACAATTTGCTATGTACCGAAATATCTTCGACGTCCCAAAGTTTTGTTCGCAAGGACCGCAGTGTACTGGCAGCGAGCTATTCAAATGACAGAACTAGAAATCAGAATTATGGCCAATATGGAAACGGCAACGCCAACAACTTTCAGAAGCGACAGGTTCGCAGCAGACCTGGACTCAATGAATTGTACTAGACTAAGATTTAAATAAGAGTTTAAATAAAACGATTTATACATTAGATAAAAAAAAAAACAATTTATTATGTTTCGTCTGTATCTGACTGCTTTGTTACCTCGGTCGAATCACTAAAATCTTGCGGAATATTAATTTCATGAACCATGTATAATTCTTTGTGTGTTGTTGCCCAGCGCTTAGCCACTGCCGGATAAAGAGACTTTCGAAACACCATACACGAGATGTGCTCCTGTTTGTCATATCGAATCCTACTGAATCCCATAAGTGCCATAGTATATCGCCAGTTTTTCATTAATTTAGCATTGGCTCCAACATGCTTTGAGTCTGGAGTGATAATAATTAGAATGCCTTCGGGCCTCAAAAGAGAATATGCCTTCTCGCAGCAGGTCATACGTTGAGCAGAAGTTGGTATGTATTCCAGTAATAAACTGAAAACTATGACATCGAAAGACTCCTTTTGGAAGCACGTAATTGAACTGTCGGTCGAAATGAGATCAGCACCAATGTCAACGTTAAGAAAATCACATCGCATAACATCCTCGTTTGCAGGAGCAATGTCAACGGCAGTAACATCAATGTCACTAAACTGTTTAAAGGGATTGTAACAACTACCCACATCTAGTAGTCGAATAGTCTTCTTCAGCTCTATGCTTTCGTGCACCTCAATCTCTACTGGTTTTTCATCAGCTTGCATTACTTTCAAGATATTTTGTTCTCGTTCACGTTGGTGGATTCGAATAATACAGTCAGCCTGGAAATAGTAGTCTTTACAATATTGCACTGTCCACGCTATTCGATTGCCATGTTCAGTCTGAATATTTGTATCCCAAAACTTGGTGGCTAGACTGTGCATGGCCTGAGAATATTGAAGAAGATTCTCGGTGGCACTTAGATGGCGTGTCCATGCGATGTGTGCTCCCAGATTGCGGGTGTCATCTCGCAATCGCTTGTGAAGGTGCTTTATGCAGGTCGACAGTTTCAGGTGCTCTTCAGAGGCAGCAAATATCTCTCTGCCTCGTGATTTACGATGGTTTTTGCCCATTATATGATTATGTTTATTATTCTATTTCAATCAAATATATCGTGTCCGTGGACCAACGTATTATCTTCAGTGTTTACATTTACATTTTACGACAAAATGACATAAGTCATAAAGTTCGTTAACATGACAACAAAACACGTAAGTTTACATTTGGTTTACATTGCATTTCGATAATATTAATATTTGATCATAGATGGCATTAATACAACCACTGGAACGAGAAGGCTCATTTATTAATAATAATAATAAACAAACTATCAAATTTATGTTAATATTAATGCATTTTTTTGTAGCTATTGGCACCGATATCGCAAGACATGATAACTTATAAGATACGACGTTTGGCTGTAAAAAATGTAGAGTCAAATCGATTTCTGTTACACCAGTCAAAAAAAGGTCTAATCGAAATGAGTGAAAATTATTTTACGGGCGTAAGAACAAATCACTCGATTTCCAAACCTGCCCAAGCATAAGTTTTTTACGGAGTATTGTGGCAACAAGCATCGAAAATAACCGCGTAGTGGTGCAATAGCTGCTAGAAATTTTTTAAAAATATTATAATACTATAAACGAAAAAAATATTCGGAACACAGTGAATCTGAAGTTATTAATTTGAAAATATAGAATAATGAGGTTATGTAGTTGTTTGGTTATTGTTTGCAAACACACTAACACTATTAAAGTTTAATTAGCTAAACAAACTAAGGGCTAATAACCGTTAACACAGTACTAACAATGATCTTTTTAAAATAATTTGTACCGGAAGTACCACAGGTTGCAACTAGTCAAAAAGTAAAAACAAAATCATAACCACACATTAAATAGAATTTTTTCATTGGATTATTATGAATTTGCATTGGAGATTTCTTTAAAACTGAATAATTTAAACACAAAAGGGCTAAAATGCAGTATAGCGCCTAGCTCCAACCCTTTGATTTTGGCCATATTTACCATGCCATACCATTACCATAAAGATGGTGCCCCGAGTAAAAAGAGCAAGAAAATTTTGTTGGTCACCCCTCCCCTTCAAACAAAACGAAATTATAAAACAAATATTTTTTTTATTAAAAAAAAACTTTGATTTTTCAGTAAATATGAAATATTTTGGTAAAATTAATGGTATTATTGGTATTATTAATTATTTTAAAACTTGAATAATATAATTTGTATGGACATAATTTATTATAGGTATAAAAAGACAAACGTCGTTATCATAAAAGTTAGTAGATCCCTTGATTTTTAGCGAGCTCGGATTTTAGCGAGTACATTATCACACAGTGCAAGTACAGTATAACAGTATAACATGCTCGCCAGACTCTTCCACTTGTGACGATAGCAGTGCTGGGTTGGATTAGTTTCGCACACCTTCAATATATATATATATATTTGTATATATATTCCATGCACCATTCTTTAATTCGGGAAACGACTCATACTCACATCGGCGATAACGGGCATAGCAACAGGGTCGAATTTTAGCCTGTATATTTCTACGTCAAAGTATTTATTTCTGCGTACTTATGATGTTGTACTATAAATCGTGACGCTATGCCCGATGACGGGCATAAAGTAAACAAAACCAACTACTTTGCCGTATAATTACAGTGTTGTTAACAGGCCAACATTCTATCATGACAGTATGACACTAAGTCCTGCTACCTTTGGTCCAAACAAACAGCAAGTATTCGTCATCTCCATCTGCAGTGAGATTTTACAAAAGACGCTAATCGCTAGGTATTGGAGATTTTTTATAAATTTGGTATTTTCCAACCTAAAATCGCTATCGATCGCAATTTCTTAGGCGATTGAAAAATTGCAATTACACTGCCGATTGATGTTTCAGCAAATATAAATAAATATAACATTTACATTTTACATTATTCAGTTACTCCCAATAGAATGTAAACACTAAGTAATTATAGTTATTTTTCGATAAATAACTCTGTAACGCGCCAAAATACCCATTAGATAGTAAGTTAAATTCCTGGGACACTGATCTCCCTGTTTTAGCCTGTGCGCTGAGGAATTGCGTTCACCAATCAACAGGTTTGCCCCCCTACCGTGTTAATTTCGGTTTTGACATGGTCACATGTGGAAAAATGTATAAGCACCTAAACTCAATCCGCAAC
>JANSTU010032951.1:0-11817 GCA_027564075.1 Bolitophila hybrida
ATTGTACATAATAAACGTACCTACCATAGTTCTGCATTCTCCAAGGTCTGAAACATATATTTTATGTATAGTTTATGTCGTGCTGTATATATACGGCATTATCTTGGGCGCTAGAACTCGTTTTATCTGTCGCCCATAAAAAGTTATTCTTTTTTCGTCCTCCGAATAATAGCGGCAATAAATATGCAAGAAGACGAATGACTAATATTTCCTACTAAATATACACACAAGAATAGTTCTCGGCGCATTTGTGTATATGTGTGTATATATCTGTATATGTAAAGAGTCGCTGCTTTATCACGAGGAGTCAACAAGTGCCCCAAGCCATTTCTATGGTTTGTGTGCAAGCGCTCAAGCGCGCCCTTTTTTCGGGGGATGTTGAATTGCGGTACTCTGCAGCAGCACGACACAATATTGTTATATTGCTCAAGGGGTGCGGGCAGACATGTTCCTAGGTGCATATATATTATATTTATTTTTATGTTTGTTGGATGTGTAAGACTGTATATATGAGGTTTGTATGTGTAATATGTGTTTCGGGGAAAGGCTTTAGTGAGCGCCATCATTTTTCGTATTTGAATGCCTAGAAAACATATTTTCTTTTTGGTACACACACAATGTGTGTTCTCGAGCAATAAATAACGAAGACAGCAGAAAGAAGTCATACAAAAAGGTGTAAATGGAAAGATGTACGCAAAGAATTGCGGAATTTCTTACAGATAACGAGCTTTAAAGCTCTGGGATCTTTTCACATACAATTTTACAAAATATTTACATAATATGTAATATTTATATATATTTATATTATGATGTATCGATAATATTTTTTTTACATTTTATAATTTAGCTATTATTAGGACTCCTTTTTTAAATATTTAATAATTCAATATATTTAAAGTTTATATAATGGATATACATTTTAAACAAGATAATATATACAAATTATCATCAATCATCAATCCCGCGATACAATGGCATGAAACATTATATGTGTGTGTCGGACAAAATAGTCTTCCTGCGTTATGATTTATTCTTAGGAAAATTATATGTAGTGCCATCTTCATTTCACAACTATTGAAAGCACACTTTGTTGTAATTCAATTCAACAAAATACAGAATTTGCATAACCATCTACCATCTACTGCAAACAACTGGACCGCTTGAAGCAGGCGATCGACCAGAAGCGTCCAGAATTGGCCAATAGAAATGGTGTAGTGTTCCGCAAGGACAACGCCAGGCCACACACATATTTGGTAGCTCGTCAGAAGCTACGGGAGCTCGGATGGGAGGTTTTATCGCATCCACCATATAGCCCGGACATAGCGCCAAGTGATTACCACCTGTTCCTGTCCATGACGAACGCCCTGGGTGGTGTAAAGTTGGCCTCAAAAGAGGCTTATGAAAAGTGGCTGTCCGAGTTTTTAGCAAATAAGGAGAGGGGGTTCTACAAAGGGGGTATTATGAAGTTGCCGTCTAGATGTAAACAGATTATCGAACAAAACGGCGCATATTTCAACTTAATCCGATCACTGTTACTCTTTTTATAAAGAGCAAAAAAGCGGAAGGGAGATATTTGACAATCTTATATAAAATATGTTTGTATTATTTACATATGTGTGTAATTTATCTGTGGCAGCACCAACCAAAACTTCATACTGCTTCATAGTCTGACTTTTTTTGTTGTAATAGATAGATCTAATGCCATTCCTGTAGGATGTATGGCCTTTGGCTACATGCCTACACTCTGAAGGAATGTACGCGTTGCTTTAATTTGAAAATCCGGTCGGACCGTATATGCGAACGCTCAGTCCTTCAGACCCATATTAATATGACCTCATTCTTTCTTAAGTCTCTCGAAAGGGTAATCGACATACCTATTAGTTTAATGAATACGCTTACCAGACTGGTAAGTCCGTATGTCCGTATTAAAGTGCTACTTTCGAAAAACTCTTCGGTTGAACCGGCGACCTCCCATAAGCCAGGCCAACGCGTTTACCAACTCGGCTATGGCTACGGTTAAGTCCGTATTTAGAGTAAACAAATATATTTTGGAGTTTTGCTTGATATCGAATGTGCATTGAACAACTACTCAATGAGCGAGGTCCCTTTAACCTAGCTTATGCAGACGTCATAACGGTCTTAATTACTAGTAAACATACCAGCGTGTAATTCGATCTTATGCATAACGCACTTAATTTAATCAATAATAACTGGTGCATGAATCTCAGTGTTTCGGTTAACCAAGGGAAAACAGAAATGATTCTATTTACCAAGAAAACAAGAATACATGGTCCTTAGACAATAAATCTTATCCACAATCAAAGAGGTACAAAGAGTGACTCATTTAATCATGTAATCTCTTGTGGGACATAGGGTATGTGTGCGATGCTGTACACCGGATTCATTAACCATTACGGGTTCACACGGCTGGTCAGGTCATGCTACTCCTATTGGAGCTTTTGTGCTCTAAGTCGCGGCAATAAAATCAGTCTCATTATTTATTTGTCAAACCTCTTACATGAGAAGAGGTAAAGAAAAAAAACCGATCGTAAATGGGATTTATACTGTATCGACTTGGTCTTGGGCTCGGTAAAGCCTCTACAAGCAAATCCGTTTTTGTTTAATATACACATTTTATTCATTTATTTATAAATTACTCTACTTAAAACTAACTTAAACACTCTTCTCTATTCTTAAGCCTTATTAATATTTAATTCAGTGTGTGTCAGATTCTATTTGTTCATGTGTGTGAATATTAGTTTCATCAGTCTTATTGTTGTTGTACATTTTAAGAAAAATCCTTTAATTTATTAAAAGAATATTCCCTAATTTCCCTTTTTTATTTTTTTATACATACATTGTATATAAATCGAAAATTAAATTAAACATCTCAAAAAAATGTATATCAATTCCATATTTTAAAATCGAAAAATAAATAAAAACTAAAAAGTACTTACATTGCAAGTTCAACAGACAATCTTGGCCGACCAATTTCTGGTAAGAACTTATGCAAAATATACTTACCGCAATAGTTGAGATTGACGGATCATATATTATAAAACAAAGAAAAAAGATAAAAAATGTAATTAATCGTTTATATGTAGTTTTTCATTCACCGTCTTTTTTCATTTCACTCGTCATTTCGCAAATCTTGGTAAATACTGATTGTAAACATATTTACATGATTAGTTAGTTACACAATAACGAGTGATGTCTGGTGTCTATATGTTTAGTCCATGGGTGAAATGTTGTCGTTTGATCACTTAACAATAACGCTGACTTATTGTCACCATAGATCGTGATCGACTTTACGAAATCTTTACTTCCAAACACATCATTGCTTAGATTCCGCAAGTAAATTGCCTCCTGAGTTGCTGTTGACTTCGTCATATATTCCGCTTCTTTTATGAATATTGCGATAGTAGGCTGTTTCTTTGAGTTCCACGTTATTGATCCACCGTGCAAACTGGATTACAATCGCCCATTTTAAAACGCTCCAATACTTCGCGCAAATATTTGTGCTGATCGATCGTAATCGTTACGATTTATCTCGATATGCATTCCAAGAACGAACTTTGCTTCGCCGTTGTCTGTCATCTTGAATGATGCCTGCAACTGTTCCTTGATTCGCAATTTCGACTATTGATTGTTGGAAAAAATAAGCAAATCGTCCACGCATACTGCAACAATAAGAATTTAATTTTCGCCGACGCGAAATTAAATGTGAACGTGAACACTTCAAACCACTTTTTAATAGTGCGGCACAAAATGTCTTATTCCAAAAGCGGCTTGCCTTCTTCAATCCAATCCGTGATCTGTTTATCTGTTGGCTGTTGCATGTCTACGTCAGCCTTTAACGTTCATTTGATCAATATATAAGTCCAACTTGGCTGCCATTGCTATTAGAAATAGAATTGTTGAGTATCGAACTATTGGTGCAAACGTTTCAGAATAATCGATACCCTTCCTCTGAGAGCATCCTTTAACAACCAATCGAGCCTTATAACGATCTATTTTAACGTCGCCTCCAATCTTGGTTTTGAAAATTAACTTGTTGGTGATTGCCTTACGGGCAGGTTAACTAACGTCCAAGTCTTGTTGTCCATTAGAGAACCGTATTCATCATCCATTGCAATCTTCCTATTCGACGCATTGGTACCGGAAAGCGATTATTTGCTATGACATTGAGAACAGTCATAAATTGAGCTATTAATTTTTATATTTGATTAATGTTTGCAATTTATCGGAGTGTGAACATATTTATGTTAATACAATATAACAATGAAAAGTGCAAAGTTTTTGTGGCGAAAGAAAAAAAACAGTGGATCATATCGACGTAATATTAGGAAATATCGAAATTCGCTTTTACTTTTAGCAATTCCGCATCAGAAAATTACAGTCCATGTGAAATTTCAGTCAGTTTGACTTTTTGTTTTGTATTTAAATATTTGATTTTAAGTTATTTCATAGGATTTTAAATCCTTCTCAATTTATTCTCTCAATTCACTCAGAGCTAAAACCCAGAAAGTATAATATTAAATATTGAATATTATTATTCTTTATTTTATATTAGTATAATTTTAGCTTTTTTAGCTAAAATACCAATATTTTTATTTCATTTATGATTACTAAAAGTACATGTAGAAGCTCCAGTTTCTTGTTCAATAATTCTAGCGGAAATTTTATTGAAATTAGGAGGTTATGGATTATTATATTTTTTTTAGGTATAAAATTTAATTTTATTTGATTATGTATTAGTATGATTGGTTGATTTTTAATTAGTTTAATTTGTTTACGACAAATAGATTTAAAGGCATTAATTGCGTATTCATCAGTTGCTCGTGTAGGAATTGTTTAAGAGGTTTAATAACTTTAACATTATGAGGCCTATGTGGTTCCTATAATTTAAAAATTGCTCATGGTTTAGGTTCTTCAGGATTATTTTGTTTAGCTAATATTTCTTATGAACGAATAGGAAGTCATAGAATATTAATAAACAAGAGGATATTAAATTTTATACCTAGAATAAATAATATAGCTGCACCTTATACTTTAAATTTATTAGGAGTAATTAGTTTATTAAATAGAATTTCTATACTAATATTATTTTCAGTATCTTTTTTAGTGCTGCATTTATATTCTTATAGTCAACATGGTAAATTATATTCAGCTATATTTTCATATTCAGGTGGGTATAGCCGTGAATATTTATTATTATTTTTACATTGGTTTCCTTTAAATATATTAATTTGAAAGAGAGATTTATTATGATTATATTTAAATAGTTCAATAATTAAAATATTGATTTGTGGTGTCATTTTAAATAATGTTATGTATTTCAATTTGCTTAATTAGTTTATTTTTTTTTAGTTTTTCTTTATTTTTATTAAGTTTAATTTTTTTATTAAAAGATTTAATTTATTTTATTGAGTGGGAATTATTATCATTAAATTATTGTTCAATTGTACTAACATTTTTATTTGATTGAATAAGCTTTTTATTTATATCTTTTGTGTTATTTATTTCTTCTTTAGTATTTTTTATAGAAAAGAATATATAATTGAAATCTGAAATGCGTGATTTAGGTGTTCTCTTTGATGAGAAGTTATCGTTCAAACATATTAACGTAATCTGCGCTGAATTTGTAGACACCAAAGCACTAAAAACTACTCATGTAATATCAAATTTGGAATATGATTCGGTTGTATGAAATCCAAGTAACGCAGTGCATTCTAATAGTTTAGAGTCTATACAAAAGAAGTTTTTTCTGTATGCATTGCGCCATTTTTTAGCAGTATTTAATAATGGAATTAGTAGCTTTATCTTATGTTAATTTATTCAGTTTTTTATTTTTTTTCAACCGGCCTAACAGTGTGTTATTCCCTTCGATTAGTTTATTATTCAATAACTGGAAGTTTTAAAAGCATATCACTTCATCCTTTAAATGATGAATCTTGAGTTATATTAAAAATTATATTATTTCTTTTAGGAATATCTATTATTAGAGGTAGAATATTAAGATGAATAATTTTTCCTACACTTTAAATAATCTGTTTACCTGGGTATTTAAAACTACTTCTACTTTAGGGGTAATTCATATTCCTTTAACATTAGGTATAAACACAATTAAAAGATTTGGTAGAAATACCTAAGATTAAGGAGTGTGCCGAATAAAATTGTTTATCCAAAAGTTCGTAATAAAATATCCATTAAAATAAAAAATATTTTTTTATTGTCTATAAATTTAATAAGGAAGCAAAATCTTTTTTTGGAATACTGGCACACTTTTGCTTTTATGTTGGCCATAATATTCTGCACAGTCTGTTCTGTTACTTTGTTACTGGCTCTGTTCCATTTCTTCTTAAAATCTTCCTTGCTATTGGCTGTTTTCTTTTCCTTCTTCAATTCTTTTTTTACCAATGCCCAATATCTTTCAATTGAACGAAGTTCAGGAGTGTTAGGGGGTTCGGTTTTTACGTAAGTTTCATCGTCCAAAACAAGACACGCATTTTTTTCACATCAAATTTTGTACAGCTCTTTTGATCTTCGTATTGCTGTATTTTTTGTTTCTAATTCTGTTAGCAATTTTCTGTTTCTTGAATGTTTTCATGTTATTGCGTTTTTCACACGTTGCTCTGGTTTGGCATTTTTTTGCTACATCTCGTACAGAGGTTTTTCTAATTTAGAGTCTCGTAGATCTGACTTTTCTCCCAGACTCAAGTTTCCGATCCAACGTAAGGGTCTCGTTGAACCGTTTTATCACCCTTCCTACTGTGTGGGGGCTCACTCCAACTACTTTTGCTATCATCCTATAGCAGCGTTTATCATTTTCTAAATATTTGCGCTCAATTTCTTGACGCTTTGCTATTTGTGAATTAACCATTTTTGTTTAAATGAAGACCCAAAACTGACAATTGTTGATATGTTCAACGGTATTTAATAACATATAATTTGGTTACTATGGTTACGCGCCTAGTATGCGCAGTTAATTTTAATTTTAATTTTAGCGTTGAACATTTTCATTCGGTACACTCCTTATACACATTATTGCTGTTTCTGAAAGTCCGTTAAAGTCATATATGCCCTCGAAATTGTAAAAATTGGAACTTTAAACTTATAAGACATGATCGTGCAATACACAATACATCGTGGAGTTGAAATTTATTTAAATAAATGTATAAGCTCAAAAATAATCCTAACATCGGATGCATCGTCCAAAACTGAGTTCATGTTCATTAAATTTAATTTTCCTCTTTCAGAAATATTTTTTGGAGTTTTTTATAAACCACCTAGAATTGATCAATTTGATCTAATTAAAAAAAATCTTCATGATATAACCTCTAATTACAATGAAATTATTATATATACACATTTTCAAGGAGTACCTACCCTGTTAGATTTGTTTATTACAAATAATACTCATTTAATTAAAACCCAAGAGACACGTGCGGCTCCTGGAGAGATACAGCACGCCCGAAAGCCACGTGCGGTACCCACAGGAAGTGCAGCACGCCCGAGAGCCACGTGCGGCCACCACGGAAGACAACTTTGGCCAAAGTCTAAGTTTAGAATTAGGATACATTTGAGAATTAACGTGTAATCCTTTGTAATTATTTAATCATCCTGCCAATATGTTCCCAACCCCACGCCCGCGAGGTCCAGTAGCTCTCTTGAGAAAGGCCAGGCAACCGCTGTGCTCACCGGTGAGTACTAAACACTTTGTGTATTGGCGCGTTGTAGCTCAAAGAGAGAGAGAGAGAGAGAGATCGTGTATAATATGTCCAAAACTGGTTAGCAAGATATTCTAAGCTATACTTAGACCAATCCGTCGGAACTTCAATGTCACTTTCATCGGACGATGATTTGAATACTTTCACGGGATTGAGATCCATGCATTCTTGGTCATTTGCCGTTGTCGTGTTTTCCATTATGCTGTTATCTACCAGCCTTGTGCACTCAACTTTAGAATCTGCATCGTTATCTGAGAGCAAAAACAGATATTCGAAATCCTTCTTAGCGGCTCCATCGGGCTCATTCAGATTTAACCCAGACCTCAAAAAAATAAAAAAATATACACTAAAACTTCTAAACACTTTGCAATCAGCATATTGAACATATGTCAAAATGATTTTAACCCGAAATGAACCGTGGGAAGTATACTTCCCACATAACAAATCACATTCTCACGAAAACTCATTCCTAATATAGGTATTTACTCAGAATGTTGAATCGCAAAACACGTAGCACTTAGCACACCTGTAAAAATAATTATGCAAAACAGACAAAGCGAGACAGGAGAAATCGACAATTTTGATTGTTTTTTATTTCCATTATGAGACAGTTTTAAACAAAACGTCAACCAAGATTGCAAAATACATACTTAACTATCGCGACGCCATCTGTTAGTAACATTTATAAGAACTTTGGAATTTCAAAACCAGCTTTGTTAATTTTTTGTTAAGGTTAGTAAAACCTAACATCATATAATTATAAAGTAATCAGGTAGCATGCTTTATCTTTTCGCGTATTATCGCCCCGCAACATCAATAACCTAGAATACACGATTTTTGGTGAGTTTTGTATGTTGTCGGGTGTACCCGATAAATTATACGTGTGTGGTGCCTTTTGGGTCTGTAGACCGTTGCAGACCGTTGGGCCTGAACTCAAATTTCATAGCACAGCAATAGAACAAAGTGTCTAGACTCATGACTGGACCTAAATGTCTGTAGTCTGCGTCTGAACTCCAATGTATTATCATGTCAATAGCAATAGTCTGATGGCTGGACCCAAACGTATGTAGACATTTGCAGGCCGTTTAGGTCTGAACGGTAAAAGCACGTTGTGTGCAGACTGATGGCTGGAGCCAAAAGCCTGAACCTTAAAGTAACTGCACACAATCTGCATTCGCCATACGATGTTTATAGGTTTTTAGTTAAAAAGATTTATTTAAAAAGTGAAGGCAGTGAAGTTGTCGACTATTTTGTTTTTCTTGTAAGTACATGTTGTACATTTAAAATTGTTTTTACCCGAAGTCTCCTTATGTTTTTAGTTACGTCGCATCCTTAAGATTTGAATTAAAATTGTATTTGTACAGACTCCATACATGGGTATAGCTGAGTGAAGGGTCTATTTGGGTCTGGGCTGGGCCAGACGTATGCTCAGACTCACTACAGACACATTGCTATGCCTAAATGTTTAGTCCGGGCACCATAGACTTGAGCCTTCACAAGTCCGACCCGGTTACGTACAAATGTTCGGTCTTGCTATAGCCGCGCTATAGCACGAAATGCAAAATTGTTTATCGTTAATAATGGACCCATGTGTTAGTGTTTTTTGGTCAATGTAAAGCAAGCTCGGCATGCGGACAGCTTTTCAAATGCAAATTATCATGCAATTTTTTTTAAATTCCTTCAGAAGAGATTCTCGTGAACTCTGCCATCTTTCTTAACTTGATTCGATCATCGATCACTATTTTATTGACTTTTTCGATGATTTCCTCAGTTGTTGTTAGAATTGATCAGTTTGATCTAATTAAAAAAAAATCTTCATGATATAACCTCTAAATACAATTAAATTATTATATATACACATTTTCAAGGAGTACCTTCCATTGTTAGATTTGTTTATTACAAATAATACTCATTTAATTAAAACATGCAGTCAAGTCGGAATACCTGGTATTTCGAAGCATGATCTAATTTTTATTGCATATCATTGTGAAATTATTAATACTAAAGACAAATCGTATTACAAAAGATTCATCTCCTCATTCAATCAACATGATTTAAACTTGGATGCACTAAATATTGATTGGAACATTGTGTTCGACTCCAATGAAGTAGATTCTATGACTGTATATTTTTCCTCATCCTTGGTTAACTTTCTTGATCAACATGCTCCATTAATGCTAGTACATACTAAGCGTCCCCTTTGTATACCATGGTTTACTCCAGAAGTTGAAAAAGCTCTTGTTGATCGAGACATATAGACAATGGAAAAGATTCCGTACCGACAATACAAAAATACAATTTAAAATGCTACGTAACAGAGCGTCCACCATTATAAAAAAAAATAAATATGAACCAATATAATCCAGGCAAAGTTAATTAAGTATTACCTTCTTTTACAGCTGATGAATACAAAACACATATTACAACTTCTAGTTATTACATTCCTAGTACAGCTGCTTATAATTATAATTATTTGACTAAAAGATCGGCATTTTCTTTCAAACATTTTACTCCACAGGAAGTCTTGATTGCCTTTTCCAAGTAATTTCTTGTTCATGTTACTTCAATCTATTTTACCAATTATTACACATAATTTTAACACTGCAATCACTACTTCAACCTTTCCTAATATTTGGAAGGAAGCTAAAGTTTTACCAATTCCGAAAAAAATCAATCAATTGACTTAATTGACACTTAATGACTACCGCCCAATTAGTATTTTACCAGTTGTTTCTAAAGTACTTGAAATCCTAATAATGAATCAAATTGTAAAATATATTACTGATAATAAAAACCAAATGTTTAAAATCCAATCAGGCTTTAGGAAATGTCATAGTACAACTACTTCCTTGTTAAAAATAACATATGATATCAATCTGGCAATCGATAATAAAAGGCTCGTTCTTTTAGTTCTTCTTGACTTCTCAAAAACCTTTGATAACGTTAATCACGATATTCTATGCGCAAAAATGCACTAAAATTTTACGTTTAATAGAACTGCAACTGATCTTATAAATAATTATCTTACAAATAGAAAACAATGTTTATCTATTGACAACAAGTTATCATCATTTCTGATGTCTGTCTTAGGACCTATACTATGTTCTTCTATGTTCATTAATGACCTTTCTACCATTCTTTCGCATTGTACTAGTCATTTGTATGCAGATGACATGCAAATATATCTTTCATGTACACCTGAAAATATTAACGAATGTATTGCATTCATCAATACGGACTTACTACAAATTTAAACATGGACAAAGCAGAATGGGATTTAAATGTTCAAAAAATTGTTAATTCAATGGGGAAAAGTAAATTATAACACAACTCCTTTAATTTTAAATAACTCTATAATTGAATATAGTAATACTGTTGTTAATCTTGGATTAACAATGAATAAAAAAAGCTGCTAAAGTATATATTGCACTCAGGAGTTTATGGCCTGACCAAAACTCAATGTCTACCAAAACTAGAATATTACTTGTTAAATCACTTGTCATCCCACATTTTTGTTATGGTGATACTATCGCATCAAAGAAATGTTGTAGATCTGAAAAAAATTGCAACAAGCTTTTAATTCATGTATTAGATTTTATTTTAAGAAAAGACGCTTTGACCATAATTCAAATTATCAGTATAAAATTCTGGGTACCACTCTCATAAATTATCTTTCTATGCGACAATGTCTCTTCTAGGTTGGATTAAATCATATTTAAGCGATCGTACGCAGTATGTGAAAATTGGTCAGTGGAAATCTCGTTTGTTTACAGTGGCTACCTGTTTTCAAGAACTCAAAATGCCTTATGTATGCTGTTGATTTGAAAATATTCACTAGAGTCGAAACGGTATCTGATTGCGAAGACCTACAGCGAGACTTGGACATCCTATCTTCATGGTGCGAGAGGAATTGCCTTTTTTTAAATATTGGAAAATGTAAAACGATTACCTTTCATCATAAGAGAATGCCTATTAAATTTGATTACGCAGTGAATGACATTTCCTTAACTAGTGTCTGAAATGCGTGATTTAGGTGTTCTCTTTGATGAGAAGTTATCGTTCAGTAAACATATTAACGTAACGATTG
>JANSTU010032962.1:0-25810 GCA_027564075.1 Bolitophila hybrida
GTGTCCGGAAATGCATCGAAAAGGTCTAAATGACTTCTGGTTCCAACAGGATGGAGCGCCATGTCACACAGCAAACGGGGAAGCAGCACATTAGCATGACCTGACCACTCGTGTGAACCCGTAATGGTCAATGAATCCGGTGTGCGACATCGCGCACTGGCCCTATGTCCCACAAGCTATTACAGGATCCAATGATATCTAATGCAATTTACAGACATTCGTGTATATATGCCGCATATAGATGTTCGTAAAATGTATACAAAATGTCGTTCAAAACAGTATGTGGAATATATAATATGTCCGTCCGGTAAGGTAAACGTAAACGTATGGTTTTTGTCGAGTGTTAGGCCTAGATAGGTGATGCCTTTTGACCAAGGAATTACCACACTTGAGTGTTTCATTTTATTTTTGACACGACGGCGGAATGGAAAGAATATCGATTGCGTTTTACTTAAATTGATTTTGATTTTCCATTTTTCGAAATATTGTTGCTGAGTAAACTGGATGTGAATATTGCTGTATCGTCAGCGTACGTTGCGATCTGGCAAAGTATCGGGGTGGGGATGTCGAATGAGTATATATATATAGGTTTTATAGTGTTGGGCTTTGGGCAGATCCTTGTGCATATAACACCAACAGGGATGTGCTGTGAGGTTGTTGAACCTGAAGTGGTTACTGCGAATTATCGACCATTTAGAAATGATTGATTCTCAATAGGTAGTTGGGTTGTTATATCTGTAGAGTTTGAGGGTCTTGATGATGTTAGTTATCTCTGTTGGGCGGGTTGGTGTTGATTCGGTGATTTCTAAATGCATGTTTCGGATGAGGTTCGTTGTCTCGGCTACTGCGGTTTCTGTTTGAGAATGATGGAACCCTGGGCTGAATTGCACTATATGTAGTACTACGTTTTTGGGGCTAAATGTTAAAAAGAGTCCCTTAAAAGGGTGATAAGTGCTTTAGCCCCAAAAACGTAGAACTACAAAATGATCAGGGACAAAATTTGAAAATTTGTAATTTTTTATCAAGCCGTGTCCCATAAAGTTCAATTTTGCGTTGTTCCCTTTCTTAGCGGGCGTCGTTGACTGGTATCTATTTCCTCGGATAATTTTGGTCATATAGCAATAATGTCTGTCACCTTTCTCTATAGCAGCGATTGTTTTTGGAAGTTAGAGTTTCGTTCCTTGGTAACTTCTGCTTTTATGACTCTGTTAAGAAAGTGTACCTCAGACTTATGGTGGGGTAGTCGGTTTTGCTGCCACAATCTCTTCGTCGAATTCCTGAGTGTTATGAGTTGTTTTGTAACTGACGATAGTTTTAGCGTTCTTTTGATTGTTTTGCTGAGTGAGATCGCGATGTTACGAGCTTCAGTTATTGATTTGGTCAGATTGAGAATGGAGAATGGCTGTAATTATGCGTGAGTTGATTTCTTCGCCGGATTTCCTCCAGTTAGCTTTTCGATAATCGGGGCGGCTGGCTGGTGATTTAATCTGACTTTCTGCTGCAATTTCAATAGTCCCGAGGTTGTGGTCAGAGCTTAGTTCGCTAAGCACTATAGGATGTTATAGGTCGAGTATTGAGTTGGTCAGGAGGATATCATGTACAGTTGACTGTCGGTTAGAAGGAGCGGGATGGTAGGTTGGATCTCTCGGAGCATGAATGTAAAATAATCCTCTTTGCGATAGATCAAAGAGTAATTTACCAGCTGAGTTTTGTCCGGAGGCGTTCAAAGATCTGTGTCGGGAATTGAGATCACAAAATATGAACAATTCAGCACTAGTGCTTGTTAACAATGTCAATTGTATGTCATTCTTGAAATATTGCGTGTATTTTGGTCAGTACACAGAGGAGATCCTAATGCTGCGTTGCAGAGTTTCTATGACAATGTTAACATTTCGAGTATTCGGGTTGCTATATGTGGCATTTATTTATGTGAGATAGAATCCCGCACAGGTATTGAGACACCTACCCGCGAGTTTCTGTCGATTCTATACGAGTCGGAGTCTGGGCTTAGTAATGTCTACATTAATTCGGTTTAGTAACTCAATAACTTCGTGACGATTGTTGTGGTTGCTATATGCATTCCACTGTAGTACCTGACATGTCGAATTAGGTTTGCAGTTTCTATGTCTGTTTCAGGGAAAGCTAATTTAAAATCTGATCTAGCACTGCTGTGTTTAAAAAAAAAATTTTAAGTAAAGGAAAAAAAAAATTAGCTTATTTAGACCTTCTGTATAGGCAGTTTGGATAGGATGTAGACTTCAAATTCCAATATTTAAAATCCTTTAGTTGTTGTATAATTTGAGATCTTTTTCTAGCATCTTTTGAAACGATAGAATAAGAATGTTTTTTTTTGTGCGGAAGGAAAAAAAATCAATCTACTTCCTGTCTGAATTTTCTCCAATTGATCGTGTATAATCTGTACGTGTCGTTGTTTGACTCAAATTGCAGACAGTTACTCTTAACTCTTTGCTCAAGGACTTGGCGGTTAGCATGTGATGGGTGGTAGTAGATTTAAAGTAGTTGAAGATACAAATATATAACAAATTAGAACCGCTTAAATAAGAATTATAATTAAAATTACAACTTCTCTGAAGTTTCCAAATAAAAAAACTTCCATATATATTTGTATGTACATTGTACATTCAATTAAAACACTCGTTTGATTCAATTTGTAATCTCTAATCATATTCATGTTATCAGTATTATAATAATATTCTATCATATCATGTGTGTGTGTGTGTATGCATCGTATTTATGTGTATTTTGGAGTAGAGTTGTGGTATGTGGTATACATTAAATATTGCTATTATTGTTACTATTTATCTGTTGACCTAGTTTATTTTAACGGCAAGTTTTCCTGCTGTGGGTTGGTTATTTCCTATTGAAACTGTGATTTTCTGTATAATTTAATAAAATTCTACCATTTCCGATGGCATATTTAGGTGATGAGGGCGCTAATAGTAAATGTATGGTTTCGCATAGAAAATTATGTTGACCAGAATGTCCATACAAACTTGCTGCCACCAGAATTACAAATTCTGACGGTACCCAGCATTTTCTACTATACGGAACCATAGCTTGAGTGTGTATATACGTTTTTGTCACGGAATGTCTTTTGCAGTTGAACGCTTTTATTATCAAATATTCACTACAAATTACAGACACACATTCAATTCTAATAATTGTTGTTTTTTTGTTGGAATAACACAGGCACTATAATTTTACGGTTTA
Organism: Bolitophila hybrida; assembly: GCA_027564075.1. Classification (NCBI taxonomy): domain Eukaryota; kingdom Metazoa; phylum Arthropoda; class Insecta; order Diptera; family Mycetophilidae; genus Bolitophila; species Bolitophila hybrida. The sequence continues at coordinate 3,232 of JANSTU010032962.1, forward strand.
TAAGATTGTTCTTTTATGTTTTTTTATTAAGAAGCTCAACGCAATGGCATTTTTTTAAAACAAAAATGTGCTACATAAATAACAAAGAAAACCATGGTTAAAATGTAGAAATTAAAAAAATCACTATTTTGCAATGCAGACAAGAAATCTAAAAGCAGCAACAGAGAGGCTACATATTTATGTCTAGTGTTGTGTGTTTTCCCTAAATGTCTATTCACAATAACAGTATAATTATTGTCTGAATAAGTTTCTACTTTTATTGTTTTTGATTTGCACAATTAATTGATTTGCTGAAACTTATACAAAGCGCTCGTTTTAAAAAAAATATGAAATGCATGTTTTAAGAAAGATAAAAAAAATAAAATCTATAAACAAAACAACTAAACGAGCAACATAAAATAAATATGGAATATTATTTAGTGTTAGCATTTACAAGACACTTTCGATTAAATAGTAACACAATATTTAAAAAATACATAATTGGTTAAATGTATGTATATAATATTGTATACTCTTCTACATCTGTAAACCATCGCACGTGTGTGTGTTTGTGTTTCGCTTAACTAACAGCGTTTTCACTATTATCAAGTATTAACTTAGTATTTGTTTAATGTGGTATTGTTTGCTGACTAATCGTACCAACTCTGCGCAGGCTCGTTGGTGGTGAACGGTGTAATTCCGTACCGTTCCATTGTCTCTAGAATACCGCTGACATATACCGCGACATCTGTGTGACTCCGTTCGCCACGCTGTATAAACGGATGCTGAAGAAGTTTACTATATTTTGGACGATTGCACTCTTCTTTTATTAAACTAAAATTGAATGTTTTTCAAATAAATTAGATAAGAATTGCTATGAATTTTTGGGTTCTTACCATGTATTTACAAAATCTACAAATTCTTCCGAAAATGCCATGCCATTGTAGGTTGCCGTAAGTCGAGGTGCTTCACCTTGTACAACCTTTTTAAAAATGCGAATAAACAACATAACACTGTTAATAAGATTATATTTTAAGCACAAGTTTACCTGGTAAAGCTGCTCGAAAACAGAACCCCACTTGGGATATGGAAACTTGCCGGTAGCCACCTCCATTAACGTAATACCTAGCGACCATACGTCACTACGTACATCGTATCCCTTTGCCCGTTGCGGATCTATCCGCTCCGGCTATAACAAACATAACCATATATATATATAAATATATGTACGGTCAAAGTTCACAAACATCGAAAAGGCACACTTACCGCCATATACGGTCGACAACCCGCATCCTTGGTCCTTGCGATCGAATCGACCAGTTGCCCGGAAATACCGAAATCACAGAGTTTAATATCACCACGTCCGTGCAACAGTATATTGCTCGGCTTTACATCCCTATGAATAATGTTCAGCTTCTGTTTCAAATAGCTGAGTGCATGCACTGTGGCTACCGTAATCTTTGCGAGGATTGTTTCAGGAATACGCTGCTGGTGCACAACCGCCGGCGGTTGTGAGTGTAGTTGCAATTGTTCAATCTGCTGCTGTTGTTGAAGCTCGCAAATGAACTTGTAGAATTTGTCCAGCGATGTGTCCATCACTTCCATACAGATCCAGCAGTCACCCTATAACATGAGTTTGTGTACAACGTTCTGACAATTGTTTGTGATTTCAAGATTACCTCCTTGAATAACGCTCCGTAGAATTGCACAATGTAATTGCAGTCATTAGACTTCATCACAACCTCGAGATCCATCAGCAGTTGTTTTTGCTCCTTTTCGTCTACCGTCGATCGAATGCGTTTCACAGCCATAACAGTGTCCGTTCGCATGAATATCATTTTATTGACGGCACCAAATGCACCTCTTCCTATTTCACCCAAGTCCTGTAGATCGTCAGAAGTGAAATCGTACACTTCTTCGGGACCGAATTGTAGTTTTCCCGAAGCTTGCATGCGAATACGTTCTCTATAATTTAAATTAAAAACAGTTTTAAAAAATGAGATAAATTCGAATTGTGCTGATATTTGTATACCTGGTTCGTTCAGGCAATGGCTGTGGCTTAATAATTGGAGGACTTATGGATTCAGGTGGAAAATTAAACTTTTTTAGTTGTCTTCGCCGTTCAACACTGATCTCGTCGGTTGCTGGATTTAAATCTAGCTTCGAGAACCGTGGCCGATCTAGATGGGAAAAGATATACAAATATCGATTAGTTGTGATTGTGCAAAGTAATTGGTTTAATTATTTTATCGTTATTGTATTTACTTTGTGCCGAGTTCATTGGGAGGTCCGCCATCTTATTTGTATAATCCTTTTTCCGAATCAACACAAACACACACACACACACACACACTTGCAAATCAATTCTCCCTTTTTTCAATCGTGCAAGGCGCAGGAGGACACACTCAACACACTTTTAACAAGTAGCGCAATCTATTTAGCTCGTTGGCTGTCTGGCATAGCTCGTATAATCACGGGCACGACAATTAATACAAAACTATTGTTACCGAGAATTCATTGCCGACGGTGAATTGTGTTAATTTTTGGTTTCAATAGCAGAATTTCAATTTATGTGAATTCTTCTTGTCTCTTGTGTGGATAACGCAAAACAGTACATTTTTTACAATATATGAAACTGTCAGAATAACAGGGCTGCTAACTGAATAAAAATGAAAAGGCGATATGCGACAAGAGCCCAGTAAATGGCGATTGCAATATAGTAGTGCACATCGAGTTTAGAAAAGTATAAATCTATGACTCCGTACCAAATCAATTGAATCTTGAATAAATGTCAATGCATTGACAGAGCGAGATGAGAATTCCGAAGTGAAATAAGTAAAAATGAATTAATAACACATAGGTCTGGGCTTCATGCTATTTTCGTGTTTCAATAGATTGTGTGTAATTATGTCGAAATTACGATCGCAATATAAGTACCCCACGGCAACATTAACATCCATCCTATGGATAATAGCAATCCTGTGAAAATATTCAGTCTCAATTACACATATTTATCAACAAAAATGAAATTTCAGAACCTGTGTTTGAACTTACTGCCTCGAGGTTATGAAACAGCAACCAAGACCACTGCGAGTGCTTCCAGTTCAAATTTGTTCTCAATAAAATAGTTGCATGTATGTAGTCTCGCAAACCTTAGAATTGTGTACCAATTTTACAATAGAGTAGAACAGGCTCAGTTTTCGTGTGTCTCGAACAATAAATACCTTTTATAAATGTAAAACAAATCTGTCGCGCAAGTTTTAAAATTCATGGTGAGGTTGACATCGAGACGTCATAAGTCGATGACAATTCGATATCGATGTCGATTATACATTTCTTAAGAGTCATCAAATCGAGTAAAATTATTCATAATTACAAAATTGACACGTATTTTCGTTTGATAACATAACCTCAAATAAAGTTATTTTTAGTGTGAGTGAGTGTATAATATTTATATGTGTATAATATTTATATAATATTTCAATGTCTTGCTTTAATTAAACAGATGTCGAAATAAGTTGAACAATCAAAGACCTAACATGAATGAGCATCGGGACGTATACACGTATAGACCAACAAAACCAGTTGTTCATAATTTATGATTTCTAAAATTTTGAGACGGTCGACTTGCTCGAAAATCTATTTTATGGATTTGATTTTGAGTCTATACAGACTTGCCGACTTGCGTTACTGACAGTGGCGTAAAGGACATTTTTATATGTTGGTAAGTGTATAGGCGGCTATATTCGAGAGTTTTGCTTGATAAGTATTCGGATTACAAGCTAGATGGCGTTTCTGAGTATACCATTTTTTAGTACAATATTATATAGGAAACCTGCAAATTTTGATGGAAATCCGACGCTTTGTTTGATTTTGACAATCATTTGAGTACGTCGAGATTTGAGTAATCCAGATACTTATCAAACAACCATCGTACTGCACTTCCTTTGTAAAATATCATCTTCTATTAAATCATGTTAATAATACATTTCATCGAATAACTTTGAAATAAATTTAGTAAACTGCATGCATAACTTGCTGGGACGGCTTAGGCCAATGGATCATCGGTTATAGACATACTACTCTGAAACTACACCCCTGGAGAAATGTCACGGAAAAAATCCATTACGGAAAGAATGATTCACAATCATATTTCTCATTAAATTTTTACAATTCCCATTTAGCCGTCATAACAAAAAACAAAAAAAACATATAATTATTGTATACTAATACTAAATCGGTGCGTGCTGGTGTATTTGAATGCCTGGTAAAATGGAGACAAAGTTTTACTTGAACAATCTCCAAGATCTGAGTTCTGCCATCAATGAACCTCTCAATCAGACGCAACGCATAAAAGTATGATTAAAACTTGAAAGTTAATATATAATCATACACGTTTTGTTCTATTGTAGTATACCTGTGCAGATGCCTCCGCCAACTATATTGTATTGGGTGCCAGTTCGGGTAGTATCTACATTTTCGAACGGACACCCTGCAAGTTCTTACAGCTCATCCAAAACATGTACGGACCAATCAGTCATGTAGCCGTGTCACCGCAGGAAAAGTTTATTGCGTTCAGCACAGTGCGCGGCACGATCTGCGTATATGTGATCAATTTAAGTGCAGCTTATCCACAGATAGTTACATCCCATTACGAGGACGCAATAGTAACGTGTGTGCACTGGAAGCGTGACGAGGAGCAGTTGTTTTATGGTGATAGCAATGGCAATGTGTACCTGGTGAATTTGACCAGTTTTCTTGGCCGTAACTTGACAAACATCTCTATTCATCCGATTCTGTTCCTTGAAGCATCTATTGTACAGATTTGCGATCACAATAACTTACTGCTGGTTTCCAATTACTCCAAGTGCATTCTGTGCAATACAGAAACTGAGGCATTTAAGCAGGTAATGCGCTTGCGCAGAATTTTTCTAGAATACTCGATATGACTAGTACTTGTTTTTAGATTGGAAGTACTCCGCGTGATGGATATTTTGGAGCCTGTTTTTTGCAGTCAACAGGCGCAGAGGAGACTAAAATCTATTGTGCAAGACCTGGATCTCGTATTTGGGAGGTTCGTTTGGATGGAAAGGTTCTGCAGACTGCACAATTTAAAACTGCACTTGCCTGTCCTCCGACCAAAGTATTCCAGGCGAAACCATCGAAAGTTGTGGCCACGCAACCTCGTTCTAAACAGCTGCAATTACCAAAACTTCAGCCGATCTTTAATCGATTTCTTTTCGCCTATACCAAAGATGGTTTTTACGTGTTTGATCCGAGCTCATCAACGGTTGTTCTGTGGAATGACGACATCAAGGACATTCAAAGTGTACGTGTTGTAAACAAGAACTGTCTGATTGTGTTCACTAGTCGTGGTCAACTATTTACATTGCAAATTCAAACACTGGACGAACTGTTTGGACAGCTAATGGATTCCGAACAGTTAACAAGTTGTCTGACACTTGTGCTGGACAATGCGGCATACTTTAAGCAACAGTGTATTGTGCCGCAAGTAAGAGAGAATTTACGTCGTTTACGTGGAACAGTTCTAGATACAAACGAGAAATTGGACAGCATTTTTGAGGACTTCTCTCTTGACGAAATCGTAACACAGCCTCCTGTGGCAAAACAACTGGAGAACGGAGTATTTGTTGTCGACAATGCCTTTGCCGCAAACACAAATTACCGATTAACAGATGATAATCTTACAACGGTACTGATCACTTCAATTTCAGAGAAGTTTACAAAGAGCGTTCTTAATAAATTCAACATTTTCAATGATGAAATCACGGAAAATGAACAGATAATTGATCTGCGAGCACAGAGGATGGTTGAAGAGCATGCGCGGCGTGCCGTATTTCTAGAGTCTGTAGGACACAATGAACAAGATGCAGACGAGACAGATATACATATTCGTCCTCGGACTGAGAGCATAGTTTTACCTGATTATCGACCCAATGCTGAGACGAAACTTTTTCAAAATTTATATATGATCTACAAATCTTCCAAAATGTCTGGATTGAGTCTGGTTGACAGATATTCAACGATATTCGATCAGTACGATTGCCATGGAATCGCAGATATACTTTCGAGGTTAGAACTCGTAATGGTCGAAAATGGAGAAAGTGTGGAAGATGCCCGAAGAAATTGTTTTGAAATGTACTTTAACTACCTGAATCCCGAGGTTGTTTGGGAGCTTGATTTTGATGCGCTGCAATTTGTTATGGACGGATTTATTTTCGTTAACACGCCGACAACGGATAATCAGGATGAGGAGTTTCAGCGTTGCAGTAATTGTCAATATCCGGTGTGTATGCCTGCAATACCATGTCGATACCCTGAAATTGGCGATACACTTCTGAAGTACCTTTGGTCACGACAACAGCAGACTCGCTGCTGGCAGCTGGTCGGTGCTGTACCGCGTTGCCTAGAAACAATCTGTCGGTTTCTGGTCCAGGAATCTGAAAATCCGCATAAGGTTGTTGCTTTGTTGTTTGCCTGCGGAAACCAGAGACTTTTCGAAACAGCCGCTCGTGAGCTCTTCAATCACGATGTATGGCACATTGCGTTTGAGACAATAATTTCGCACAATCTTCGAAATGTTGTGCGCTGTTCGAGTTGTGCTCAAGAAACAGATGCTGGCAATCGAACAAATACAAATTCTTTGTATTCGTGGTCATACTTTTTGGATATTCTGTTGCGAAATGTTCGTGGCCGGGCAGCACTGAAGTTCGTACAGCAATATGCATCTGACATAGAAGCCTGTACTGAGGCTTCCACGATAACTAGCAGTTTCTTTCTAAAGTGTCTTTTAGAACCGTAAAATGCCAATGAACTCTTATAAATATTTCCGCTTATCCTTAATCTGTGTTAGTTCGCGTTGTTGGACTTTTTATAATACGCTATAGTTATGATCGTACCGTGTGTTTATACAATCTAAAATAAGTATATTTATTCTTGCAAGGCCAAATATGTATCAAATAAATATTTATAATGTTTTTAAAAGTTTAAAATTAATTGTGTGTGTGTGATGATAGTCCAAAAAATGTATTGTCCACTTTAAATGAGTTGCTTACTATTGCTAATAGCCTATTTCTGAAACAGGTTTTTGATTTGAAATAACGGAACATTAATTTAACATATCTCGGAATCGTGGTACACAGTCAGTATTTTTCTCCACACAGGCATTTTTTACTTAAAAACTGTTGAGAGAGTTATCTTTTAATGTCGGATAACATGGTATCCGTCGTTTGACAGCACTTTTATTGTCCTCCTATTCAAACTGCTTTAACTACACCTAAATTTGTACGGAAATGTAGAAAATTTGAATGGTATTTTAACTTTTCCTAAAATGTAAAACCAGTGCAAATGAGATACTTTTCAGTGCAAATTTATTGTTTCTTTCCACTGAAATGTCGCTCATTTGACGGTTTTTTGGACTGTCCATAAAATGTAAAACCAAATCCGGTGTGCGGTATCGGTATCACAAGGGATTACAGGATCCAATGAGATGAAATGCGCGTGGGTATGATGACTGCGCTGATTAGCTCCATGATTCGACGTGACGACACGACGTTTCATGAAAGACTAATTGAGTGATTGATGTCGTTGTTGAGATGCTGAGATGCTGAGCCAAGCTACACTTGGAACCAGTGCTGCCAAAGTGCTACGATCTTACTCAACGTACTACTATTTTATCGTCTGTACTACCGTACTGCTCTTTTCCCATCGTACTACTCAAATTGTCTACATTAAATCATAAATTCAAACCTCAAATTGTGAAATAAACGAACTTTTATGTGTGCTTCATAAAAATAGTTTATTTCATTAACTCAAACAAAATTTATTCAAATTAAATCGAATTTAAAATAAACTACGGAAATTAATAATTGAGAATAAATAAAAGATCAATAGAATTTAAAATCCATAATGTATTCTCTGAGTTTTTGACACATATATAATTATTCTTCTAGTTGGTATTTTTTTTCGATATTAAAAATTGAATATAAATACAGCCGAATAGAAATGTAAACTATGCGATAAAAAAACAGAATGATTTACAAAATACGGCTAAATTATATCAGAGGTATTTCTGTACTACTTAAGGGCTTACAGGGGTTTTTATGTTTTTATTCGATAGTACAAAGCCTGAGGTGTATAGTGTCAATTTCAAGTGATTCGGCGAAGAATTAATTTACGGAAATATGTTTTTCTACACACACATATATGCCGAGCACCCAACGTTCTTATTTTCCTCTTCTTCTTATTTTTTTCGATTTTTCAGCTATTTTTAGTGCTGAAAAACACTTAAAAATTTTCTGAAAAAATGAGAAATAAAAACAATGTGGGCATCGTTGAGGCCTCGGCTAACATGTCCAGAAATTAAATCTTCTTGGATTATTGTTTCAGATAAACCTACATCAAGATACGAGGGCCAGCGCTTCCTTTCTACAGCGTCTCCGAAAAATGCTATTTTTTTTACAAAGTATCAGGCATTAAACTTCAAAATACACTTTATTAAATACAATTTATTGCGTGTATGTAAAAACTCGTGTTATAACGGAACACAGAACAAAAATGTTATATTTGTTCACTCAAAAGACCACTGTAAGCCCTTATCTTAGGTTTATATTATACTGATGAACCAGCCAGTAGTAAAGTTCCTCTCAATTGCACAGCTTCTAACGCAGCTAAACTCTGAAACACCATCTACACTATATACATACACAACTCTATTGTCTAAATATAAGCCTAAAATGATCTTATCTTATCTTATGATCTTGGAAAATCGCATACTATTATTTCTTCTTCCAAATCTTATTGTAATATTTGTTGGGTCAACTGCTGTCAGAGTAAAATGTTTTATGACACAAATTATTTAATGTTTTTATAATGTAATATTAAAAATATTTTTATCAAAATTTCTGTTTAAAATATAATAATTCGACTAATTTCGATTTATTCGACATTGTGATGGAGGTGAACACCTTCCAACATCTCGAATGGTTAATACATATATGGGCTGACGAACTTATCGCCATGGAACAGGTATTTCATAATCAGGCCGGTGCCATGGTCGAGCAAGATAGCATTTTATTTGATAATCTATCAAATGTAAGATTAATTTGCTAATTTTCAGTTTTATGTTTATAATAATTTATAAATGTTAGCTTGAGCTTGTATGGAACGCATGCATGACAGTTATGCATCAATATGGCATCACGGAAATGAGCCTTGCAGAAATGACATCCGATTTGCATTATCTTGAGCAGTGGGTCACCGCATTAGAGTGTGTGCCAATTGCCGCTGGACCTCAAACCACGGAACCACAAAGACTGGCAATGTAGTTTTACATTCCGAAAAAATATATTTTTTATATAATAATATCAAATATATGTAGGTATACATCACTGGAAAAGACCTTGACACAATTATCCATGGGCATCGGTCACATTGAACATTTTAATAAAGAAATGCGGCTCTATGAGCTAGAACTAAAGAATGTAAGGTTCTTTTATTAAAAGGAATCTAGTAAAAAAGCACTGTCTTATTTTTAGAGAAATCCCGTGCTGACTTTGATGAACTGCCATGTTGATATTTTGCTGGATCTAGAAAGAGCATTAGGCAATATAGAGTTCAAATGCCAAGATATTGATAAACTATTCAATAAATGTTGTGTAATTAATAAGTTATTAAAATAAAACGACTACAAAAGCTATTTTGCACTGCTTGCGTATCTTCGTATAGCTCGAAGCATTACTTCTGCCTGTGGATTTGCAGAGTCACGTAGAAGCGTGCAAATCTCCGTTACGCCATCTGGAGGTGCGCCTAACGTGCGCTCTTTAACCATGGACAACAGCGCTCCTGCGCACGCACCTCTTTTACCCTCCCAATACTCAGGATTTGGATCAAGTCTGAATAGATAACATTTGTATAAATAATAATGTAAAATTAAATAGAAATTCCAATACTTTTCTAGCATATCAAAAGCTTTGGCCGAGATCCAGAATTCTCCGACTGTGTAGCACTCGTTGGCAATCAACTGCAATAGGCTAAATGATTCTGCGTTGGTGTCTTTAGATATATACAAATTCCAAGCCTGTGAGGATGATTACCACATTAAACATATCATTCAAGATTCACGTATTCTTTAAAACAACCCACCTGATCGGCGTGACCTGCATTTATGTGACATCTTGCTAATACCATTGAGTACGTATGCTGGTGTCGAATGTCAGGGTCACCAATCTGAACCAATAAGTCTTCTGCTTCTTTGTAGTAACCGGTTGCCGCTTTTGCCTGGGCATAATTGTAATTGAACGTATCGTCTGCCACGAAGTAGCTTCGGATTGAATTTAAATACACCAATACTTCCTCAAACTGACCATATAAGAAGAACGCGGATGCCATACTTTGTCTTCCAGGTATAGTATCGCATTCGGATGGACTGCTACCTACCAGGTGCAAGTACTGTTGTGCGTTCTTCAGGTGCTCTTTCTATAGATTTCAATGAATTATGTTGTCTATTTTTTTTAATTGTATAATGTAAATACCGAGCCCGTTTGTTGACCTAGTGCTGCATGAACAGCACCTTTGAGCACATACTCATATGAAACAGATGGCTGGACCTCCTTCATCAGCTCCTCTGCTTTACCTACTTCGCCGCCACGTAAATAATAAATAGCCAAGTTGAGTCTTGCCTCAGGCACAATATCTACCAACGATGGAAACATCTGCAATGCACCCTCACCACCACGAAACACGACCACATTGTGTCGCACCAGATCACTGCCAAACGTTCCGATATTGAATAGTCCACCCGATGCAGCACCGACCGTGGGATCCGATTTGTTTGGTCGTCCGTCGAATAGTCGAAATCGATTGCAGGCCTTCAGATTATTTGCAATAATACTGTCCGGATACTTGACCAGATACATGTCAAGGATTTCCTGTGATATATCGAAGTAGTCCAGTTTGTAGTAGCACAGTGCTATGTAAATGTTCAGGGCAAGATAATCTCTGGAACATTTAAACAATGTAAAAACTTTATGTAAAATGCCAATTCATTAATTTATTATACTTTTTGTCCAGTTGTACACGCTTGTAAATATCAATTGCGTCCTGATAATGAGCACGCAGATAGTGCAATCCGGCCAGACTAAGTTGATCTTCGCTAACATCACGCAGCGAACCATGCAATTCCATAAGACGTTCTTCGTCGCCTAGTTTATGTGATAAATGGAATAATAGTCGTACTTTTAGTGGACTATTTGGAATAGTTTCAATTAGTTCCTGTGCATCAGCGTAATGTCCTAAATAGAACATGCAGACGGCCACATTTATATCGATATCTTTTGAGGGTTCACCGGTTTCCTTGCGGATGCTCTGGTACTGCTCCAGAGCTTTAGCATAGTCACCAAGGTGAAAATTGCAGAAAGCCGTCCACTGGGCGACCAGAGATCGGTTCTCATCAGTCGAACCATTAAACTTAATTTATACATTTGATTAGTAGAGCCAATAGATTTTACTTTTATACAATATTACCTCTAAAACTGTCCGAGCACCTGTGTAGTCGCGCATCGTTAGAAATTCATCAAAATCTGGAATGGTTTTTTTGCCAGCCGTTGCACCGCTTGAATTGCGGGAGGTCGCAGAGTCGGTTTTGACTCGTGATAAAATCTATCAACAATATTTTTTTAATTATTAGAAATCGTAAGCTTTTGATTTTCTTACCATTTATTCGGATATATTTGAAATAATTTTAAATTTTTACTTTGATTGTTTTGTTCTTCACTTTCTCTTTGTTGTGTACTTGTTACCATGGAGCGATTTAACGATTGTTGTTTCACTGTGCGTTAAATAGATGGCACCACTATTGACTATGACACAACAATGTACTAGATTGTATGCATTGGCGGTGCGTTGCGTTGAAGCAAAGTTGAGCTTATTAAAGCTATGTTCACATATAATAAATAGTTTGCAAATTGAAATAGCAGAACCACTGAATTTATCATATGTTGTATCACATTTGTTTGATTTTTTTGTTTATAATATTGAAAATATATTATTTTTTTCAACCAATAAAAAAACACATTTATTTTATTATTATTAGATTTTATTTTTCCTGAATATATATTTCGATACATCTTAATATTATTTTCTTTTTTCACTCTTCATATTAATATGTTGTTTTCTTTTTTTTATGTTTTTTACAATTAAAAGATTTTTTACAGTAAATGTTTGCCATTTTCTTTTGCATAATATTGTTTTTGTCGTGTTGTTAAAACCTTTGTGGGGTTTAAACTAATATATTAACGTATTCTTACTTTTTTGTATCATTCTTACACAACATACTTCTTTTTTATATTGTTGGTTATGTTGTCGCTGCGTTCGAAAAAGTGTGAAGTGAGTGTGTTTGTGTATGTGTGCACAGTGAGTATATGAGTTTGTGTAACCAAACATTTTGACATATATTGTACTAATGCACATGTGTAAAAATCTTATTTGGTAAATGTTAACAGAGTTATATAATAGAGTAATTTTTTATATCGAAGCGATGGAGGAAGAATTTTTTGTTTATGATTTGGGGCTGTGTGTGTGTATGCGATGTTGTATCATACGAAATATAATGTCCATCATTTATACCTGATTATTAGAGTTTGTGAAAATTCACAATTATAATCATAAACAAAAATATACGCAGAAATTATATTGTTACTCGCATTTATTGTATTACATATTGTGAATAATGCTAAATAATATTTACGGTCAAATCTTAGGTATAAATGGCTAAATAAAATATACTGTCTCTGCGAAGACAAAATAAATAAAGAAAAAAAATATTTTAAACACACGCACGCGTTTTCTAGGTTATTTCTTTATATTATTTTTTTTCTTCAATATTACGGCAACAAGAAAACTTGTATTCAAGCCAATCAGAAAATATATAATTTAAAACAGTGTGTTTATGTAACAGAAAAATATATAAATATCAACAAAATTTACACTTAAATGATATATATTATTATGAAAAATAAAATGTGTATGTATGTGAGTTTTATATGTGTATATATAATTATATTAAACTATTTAGTAATAAATAATAAAAAAAAAAATTGGTCTAAAATCGCGACTGTCAAAAGATGTTTGAAAAGACGAAAAAATTAAACTACCTAATCATAATTATATTGATAATGTAAAATATGTGTGCATAATTATGTATGTGTAAGCACAAATCAGGGGACAAAACGAATACCGTATCGTATGTGTTGTTGTTGGCTTTGTATGATATATTCACAAATATATAACTAAAAAATACGTTTTTTTTTCTTCACATAAACTTTGATGTGAATTATTATTGTACAACAGATTCTATGAGATATATACAATGAGGGCATGTACTATTCATATTGGTTTTACTGAATTTACGGTTAACAGAGTTAAATAATTATATTTGTAGATATATTGTGATCGTGAATAACTAGTCAAAATTATTAAACATTTTAGTGTTGAATTAAGCAACGAGAAAACTTATTTAAAAAAATTGAGATCAACGCGAGAAACGTTGTAAATTGAACGTATTCAATGGTTTACCGGCCAGCCGGAATTCTTGTTAGTGTGTTCTTTTCGTTTATAGTTATTAAAGTTATAAATCATGGCCGAAAGAAAATTTGTCTAAATTTTGACAGAAACGGAAACACAAACGCATATAATGGCTGTCCATTGACATGTTTTCAAAATAAACGTGTATCTTTTAAAAAAGCTTTCTCTGCTGACGTGAGTGTATGGTACAGTTTGTGGTTGTTTTTTGTTTTCGGTCGACCGTAAGGTGGCGTGACGTACGTGTATGAGGGCAGCAGTAGCCGGTACTAATATTTTTGATATTATAACACCTCACATATGCCCATACCCAAATGAAATATATTGTACAGTGTATGTGGTGTGTTTGTATATGTGTGCATCTCCTTAACGATAATATAATATTAATATTTTGTATGTATACATATACACATATTTATAATATAGGTATTATTTGTTGCCGCATTCTTGGACGCATAATAACATCTGTTGTGTATACACGTTTAATAATTAAATAACTATCCATATATTTGTGTATAATGTCTTAAAAGTAAACTTAACCTTAAAAAAACGATTCAATACACATTTACTTTGCTTTGTGGGTTTTTTCTCGTAAGAATAATATAATGTTTCTTATTTTTATTTATTATTTATATAGTATATGTTTTTTCTGATAGTCTCTATTATAGTATCATTACGACATTTAGATTTGTTTGTGTTGGAAAAAATAAAATGTATTGCGTTATAAGATTGTTTATGTACTCGTAGTGCTTTTCATTTTTTTTTTAATAAATTTTCAAATGATTTATTGCTATTAATATGTTTTCAACACTTTTACTGTTGATTTATATACTTTGTTTTACGTACAGAGAAATTACAGGTTCTTATTTTCACATTTACATTTTGATTAGTACTGTATTTTACAACGGCCGGCATTTTTAGTTTTATGTGTGTGTTTTGGTTTTGGTTTTTGGTTATTATTGTGTTGTGTATATGTTTTAATGGGATGTTTTATGCAGATTTTACATAAAATATAACTGTAATTTTAGTGCAAACCTGAAATTGCGGTCATGCTTAGATTTAATAAATGACATGCGTTGTTGTGTCTTTGGACGATATTGTATATTTAAACAAAAATTAACTATGTGTGTGTGATTATGGTGTATTTGGTAACAGAGATTGATGAATGCTAAAAACTAAAATGCTGAGCCGATTTTGTATGCAACCACGCATTCACTCTGGAACGCGTGGGTTTGTAACGGTTTTGTATACGGTTTCTTTGAACCAATATATAATATATATATATATATAGATACTAACTAACGCGCGGGGTTTTAACTCCAAGCAACATTTATATGGAAACACAGGATCTATGTACATTTAGAGTTGAACTTGAAATATTTCTACTATATTTTAAGAGATCCATCTGTGTGTTGTTTGTGTCTTTAAGATGTTTGACGTCTATTAACTGCTACAACGTTTAGTAATATTTTTTAAATTTTTTAAAATGTATAAATACAGAAGTCTAACAAATTTTTCGTATTTTTTGTACAAAGAGGCAAAATTTAGTCTTTTTCAAATGTATTTTTTTTAATATGTTATTGTTATTTGATTAGAGGATGCATGTAGCTACGCAGCAGATGAATCCAAACATCATTAACAATATCTATTAATTTTTATATTCAGTCCAATCGTGTTTGTATTTATATATTTTTTTAAATTTTAAATGAACTACGCACATACAACTGTTTAATGCGATTTGTGCGTGTCTTTTGACTTATTATGTTTAAAAAACAACAACAAATGAGACGTACAGCCGCTCGCAACATATAAGTGGGAAATAGCCATAGAGCAGCTACCCAATTGTCACGATCGGGTGCGCCACTGACATTCAAATTTCGACAAACAAAAACGCGGCTTATCGTTGAAACTTTAAAAAGTACGCACCATCGATTTTGCATTTTTGTATAATTGTACGGCGGTTGAAATTAACCGTTTTAAAGTAACGCGCTTATATTATATTTTAATATATATGTATATTATTTAGATTTAATTTTATTTTTGATAGAAGTAAATTTTTTCCGATTTAAGTCTTGGCAGTGATTTTCGTTTATTAATTTAGATTTTTTTTTCATTTCCATGCAATTGTACGAGTGGCGGGGATAACGTTCCAATGCCGAACATATGAAAAAAACAACAACAAGCCGAAACTTATGTACTCATCTAATATTATACGTAAAAAGCCTCAATTTGTGTATTTTACTTTATCTACATATAAAATGTGATATGATTATACAAATTTGTTTTGTTTATCAACTTAATCAGCCTTTTGAGTTATTAAATCCAATTAATTTTTTGCTTGGTTTGCTAAAATTTAGCGATATTTTTTATATATTTTTTAAGATTCGAATTGGTGTTGTTAAGAAGTGAGCGCATACGAATATATATATAGGCCATATAATTTATAAATATATGTACATATATCGTTTTTTTTATTGCATTTTACGAATTCTGGTGTTTTTGTTTATTTCGATCAAAACCGCTCAAACCGCGCCATCACATTTATTTTAATTCTAAATTATTTTATATAACATAGAATTATAAAGGTTGAAGCGTAAGACGAGCTCCACACCAATCATCACATACAGAGCTGCAACGATATAGAAGTGATTATATATGCGAACACAGAACGGAATATTTTAGGATTTGTGTGAGTTTAGTTAGGCTATCGCACCACTGCGACGCGAAGTGGCAGCACTGTATTTCCATACAAGCATTTTATATATTGTCCAGTGAGCGTGAAATTATTAAAAGACTATAGAATAGACCCACCATTAATATAAACATAACGATAACTTACGTGATGTCTTCAATATATATAGTACATAAGTTTTCTTATTGATTATCATTGACACTAAATCTCTTTGTCAAATCCGCACACTTTTTAATTGCACATTCGTGAGCACATTTATATATTCGTGCGTGAAACATCACAAAAACACATTTCATCTCTATGTATATACATTTTACAATATAAATAGTCTTTGTTTTATATATATATTTTTTTTGTTTAGTATTTGTTTTACTTTTTTTTTAATAGGATTTTTTTTTAAAAAGTTTTTTTTTCACCTTTTGTGGGTTGTTTTGTTTTGTTAAAATATCACTTACATATGCATAATGTACTCAATGTGTACACAAAAATGTATCTGTTTAAATAAATTTGCATCATTTTACAATGATATTGCCCGAAACAACATTAGAAGAAGCTCTGTTAATCATCTTTCAGTCACCGAAACGACTGCATGCCTTTTTCCACTTGCACTGGGTGCACCATAATTCCTTGTGCTCCATGCCATACACTTTGCGACACTTTTTGTTTTCGCCGCGCGTTCGACGATTTGGTGACAGCGGTGAACGTTGAACGGCAGGCACGGCGCCACCGCTATGTGAGAGGTTTAGTGGTACAACGACAGTGGCGCCGTTACCGTTTTGAATTGCACTGTGATGGTTGTGGTGATGCTGCTGTTGTTGTTGTTGTTGATGATGAAGTTGATGTTGCTGTTGCTGGTGTTGTTGCTGTTGTTGTTGTTGGTTGAGCTGATGGTGATTTGTGGTTGTACCGAGAGCAACATTCACGTTGTGTTGGGCAGCGGCGATGGCGCTTGTGTACGTGGGCGACGGATACGGGGCATACGAGGTGGACGGACGTGGCGACAATCGCACGTGCTTCTGTGGAGACATCTGTGAAATAAATGAAATAAAAATAAAATATTATAAAATTTAAATTATTTATTATTTGTGTTAAGTGAATACTCACCGGACTCTGTTGTGCCCATGTGTAATTGTGGTGTGCCAATGGGGATGATGGAATATTGATTGGCCCTACACTTACTGGCAGTGGTGGTTTTACTGGCGTTTGCGACGAGAGCAACAGTTCCTGTCTGTAGATTGTTGCATAAACGTTAATTTTAATTATTGATATTACACATTTTTAAATATTACCTTAAGTTTCCGACGATTTGGCGTTGGTACTCGGGATCTTCGTGTGGTGGACGCGCCATGTCGCGGTGGCTGAGTGTTGGTGGAGACGGTGGACTTGGTGCATCAACCTCATCCTCGATCTCTGTGTAGTAGAATTCTTCCTCGTGATCGCTATTGTCACTGAATGCATCATCATCATCCTTTGGCCTAATAAAAAATAAAATAAATTATTATTTAATATTTTAATTAAAAAAACAAATGTATACAATATTCTAGTACGCTCAATTTTATATAAAAAAGCAACGTATAAGAGAAGACGTTTGCGTCGATGCAACGCATTGAAGCAGCTGCTGTCACGCTTACGTATAACCACGGCGCACTGTCACGCAACACGCAACCACACTGAACAAAAAGCTACACACATAAAAATTGCAAACATGGCGGACGTCACCATACGATCGGTGCGCCTATTAAAAGTTGAGAAATCCGGAGATTTGCTGGATAAAAGCCACAAAGATGTGGACATTCTGTGCGAATACGATCCGCAGGGAATCAATATCAAGATCATGTCAGGTAAATTGAAGCCGTAAAGTTGTAGTTTTGAATAGCTAAAAAGTGCCTGGGTTCAGATACGAAAGCGTTAGCGCGTCGTGCGTGCAAATTGGTGACATCTGACATTCATGTCTTGTGTTCCGATTTCGTACTCTTTATCCTGAATGACTGGAGGGTTCTTTATTTAAAAAAACAATAGGGACAGTGTATATATAATTATAATAAAATTTATAATTTCGGTTTTAATATCCGCAGGCGATGACAGCGGTCGTGAATATCCCATTTCCTCGCTGACGGACACCGCTCGTATGGGTGACTTTAGCCAAGTAATTAATTTTGAAGACGAGAGCATCTGTCTGCGATTCAAGACAGAGTCGGACGCTCAAAAGCTTCGCACAGTCATCGATAACATAAAGCGTTTGCACCCAAAGTCTGTGTTTTCGTTGCGAACCGAGGAATCATCGGCATCACAATATTTTCAATTTTACGGATACCTTAGTCAACAGCAAAATATGATGCAGGACTACGTGCGCACTAGCACATATCAGAGAGCCATTCTTGGCAATCTATCTGATTTTCAGGTGTGTTTCTTTACAATATTCAATGTAAAATAGTTATGAAAAATTAAAACTATTATTTTATACAGAATAAAATTGTACTCGACGTTGGAGCTGGTTCCGGCATCCTGTCATTCTTTGCAGTGCAGGCGGGTGCTAAAAAGGTGTACGCCATTGAGGCAAGCAACATGGCTCAATTTGCACGTATGCTGGTCTCCGCAAACAATGTGGAAGAAAAGATCTGTGTGATTACCGGTAAAATTGAAGAAATAGAACTACCACAATTGGTAGATATTATAATCTCGGAACCAATGGGATACATGCTCTACAATGAGCGTATGCTCGAGACATATTTGCATGCACGAAAGTGGCTTAAACCAGGCGGTAAAATGTTTCCAGCAATGGGTGACTTGCATGTGGCACCGTTTAGCGATGAATCTCTGTACCTGGAGCAGTACAACAAGGCTAACTTTTGGTAGGTGTTATTATTTCCGGCTGTAATGAATATAACATTTTGAAATTGTTTAGGTATCAGTCGGCATTCCATGGTGTTGATCTGAGTGCTTTGCATGCGGAAGCAATGAAGGAGTACTTCCGGCAGCCTATCGTAGACACATTTGACATTCGGATATGCATGGCAAAGTCTGTGAGACACGTTGTCGACTTTCTGAATGACGACGAAAAGGATTTGCATGAAATCGGTTAGAATTCTTGATTCATTATAATAATTATATCAAAAGAGATTTGTTTCCAGATATTCCACTCGAATTTCATGCTCTACAAACGGGTATTTGTCACGGACTGGCATTTTGGTTTGACGTGGAATTCTCAGGCTCCACAGAACAAGTGTGGTTGTCCACGTCACCCGTTGCCCCGCTGACTCATTGGTATCAGGTGCGCTGTTTATTGCAGACACCTATTTTTATTCGTCAGGGACAAATGATGACTGGTAGAGCACTGCTGGCAGCTAATAAACGCCAGAGTTACGATGTTACGATCGATTTGCGTATAGAAGGCACTAATATTTCATCCAGTAATACCCTGGACCTTAAAAATCCATATTTCCGGTACACAGGCGCTCCAACGACAGCACCGCCGGGATTCAACACACAATCACCATCTGAGACGTATTGGTCACACCTAGACGCCCAGGGAGCACGAAACGGTAACTACAGTGAATATTAATTCTATTAGAAATAATTCTAAAAAATAAACGTCAAAAATTCACCGAAGCACACGAATCCCGTTCACTCATCTCTATAGATATAGTAGATAATTTAAACAAATCTAGTCGCATTATGTAAACTCAATTTAATTTTATGCAAAAGTGATTAACATATACTATCCCGTACATTTCACAGCTGTGAGTTTAGTCAACGGAATATCGGTAAACGGATTAGGCGAGGTATCGATGGACATAAATCACGCAACGGCCAATCATATTTCGAATTAGGTTTCGAGCCTTGGCGACAAACAAACATACACACACACACACATACCGTTCAATATACTCATACCACACACAATTCACACATCCTCGAGACAGACAGAGTGAGTCTCTTCCTAGAAACATTATTTGTTTAAAAATATGTATTTGTTTGCTTGTATACTTATTTTGTATTGTATTTCAATTTGTTTAATTGTAAGTTTTATTTTTGTAAACTCTGCTGCAAAGCAAATTACTAAAAAATATAGATAGATCGTGTAAAATTTTATAATATCAAGTTTAGAATAATAATTGCATCGACGACGTAACTCACGAGCGCGCACACGCACGTCAATAAAATGTATCGCGATATTTAAAAGTGTACAATAAATTCGTTTTAAAAAAACTAGAGCGCATTGTGTCGCAGATTAAATAAATAGCTGATTCATAAAAAACTGGTGTTTAAATTGTTTTTTTTTTAAGCATGAAATTGAAGTTAATACCATGAAATTTCATAATAAAGTATTGAAACACTGTACTTTCACCATAAGGTGTATATTACGGTAGTTTTACAAAATGAAATGCTAAAAATAAAAACTAATAACAATTTTTATAGCGTATAGTATTTAATTAAAAATATATAATAATATAATATTATAAAACAAAAATGATTAGGTAAATCCAGTTTCAAACTATATTTTATGAAATGGCGCAGTAATTAAAATATTTTAAATGCTTTGATTATAAAAAATATTAAATACATCATTGTACTATATTTTTAACATTGCGAAAATATTTCTATTTAACATTAATCTGGAAGAATTACAGTTCGAGTGGTTTTTATTTTGTGCAAGATGATTTAGTTAAAGAATTTTATAATTTCATATGTCGAGTTGACCACTTCTGGAATTGACTGAATGTGAAGTATTCTTATATTAATCAGAAAGTATAAGCAGCTTTGTTGTTGGCACACATAATCAAAATATACCAATAAGCGCAATATATCTATTATATAAGTTTGTTCTGTACCAGTATAATAAAGATTTCATTAAAACTTGATCATTATGGAAAATATCGAATGCTATACACATTCCATAGATAAAAAATACCCTAATAGCTGAAGAATTCCGTTCCATCAATGTTATGGGCTATACACGAAAAACATATATACTGTATTTTAACAATGAACATATAAAAACTATAATTTGCTAATTTAAACATAGTCTGGATTCGGAGAAAAACATGTATATGAAACTGCTCTTAATTGTGTTATAGAGCACATGAAACATCGAGGCACTAGAAAACATCGATACTATCATTTCTGTTTTTCTAGACTTTATGAGAGCATTCGAAGCTGTTGATCGTGAAATTTTATTATTGAAAATAAAATTGCAATACGGAATTGATGGAGTAGAAAATAACTGTGTCAGAAGCTTTATGGAGAATCGGAAACAACAGACGAATTTCTGAACTAGATTTGGATTTGTGCTAGGACAATCAGACATCAAAGGATTATAGCAGTGCTGTGAAAGTGAAAAGTGACCTCATATACATACATAGCTTAATTAAAAGAAGTTGAAACTAAATATAAACAAGACCAAATTCATGTCACTAAAATATACACCCAGTGATAACACGAAATGATAGTATTTAATGACGACGCAATCGAACAAGTAACAACATTTAAATATCTAGGTGTATTTATTGATAACAAATTAACATTTAAAGATCATGTTGAAAAGATGTCTTCAAATATTAAAATAGTTTAAATTTAAAACATTTCAAGAAACTTTGTCAATTATATGTAACAGAAAATTACTGCAAATCTGTAAATGTTTATAATGTGTACATGTCAATGCTCAATTCGAAGCTGAATGAGTAAATTATTATATTTTCTAGCTGTTAATGCTAAAAGTCCGAAAAAAATCGAAAAAATGATTTAAATATTTTTTAAAATATAATATTAATATAATAATGTATTATATTCAAATTTATATTATCCTATAACCCTATATATTATTTTATCTGTGAGGGAACCCTGGACCATTTTTAAAACCCCCCCGTAAATTAGTTATGTGTGCAACAGAACATCGTCCACAGTGTGAAAGTAGCCGTTAACTTTGAATTTTGTGATAACAAATTTAAAGAATTATTATTATATTATTACTGGTTTAGTTAGATGCAAGACTGTTTATAACTTTGAAATTTGCAAATAACATAAAATTCAGTGTATTAAATCCACGGTAGGCGTACGCACTTAATATCCGAGAACAGCTACCACAATCAAAGCTCACAAAAAGCCAGCTATTATCTCATAACTCGAAATACCAGAAACGGCGTGGCACCGTGTATATATAATAACCCAATTCCGTGTCGCCTTCAATTAATATTCACCACAATATTTATATATATATTAAAATGCCGAACCTTTTATACAAATACATAATTATTATATATTAATATATAATATATATATATATAAATTATATTATATAGTATTTTTGTT
>JANSTU010032963.1:0-11817 GCA_027564075.1 Bolitophila hybrida
AGAAATTTCCATAAAAAACACGCTTGTTTGTAGTCGCTACAAAAACTCACGTTGGTCCTTCGAGGTTCGCGTTTGTTTGGCCATTATTTGTCTGCCGTTTTTGTATGTACTGTAATCCACACCGAAAAACCATTTTCCACGTGAAACGCAGATTGAGGGCCATGATATATGTGTATATTTGTATAATTACATATATACATGAGTTTGTATATAGAAACACACTCTATGAATTTATTCTCTAGTTTGAACGCCACATCACAATACAATTTATGATAACATGTTAATGAGGCGCTATAGTTAATGGGTTTAACCCAAATACATTTGAGGTTAGGATTATATCTTTTGTATCGCGCAACGGTGAAGTTCACTGAGGATATTTTGGAAAGCACCGGTGCGACGCTTTTTAATATAGGTATTGATTATAAAACATATACAAATAATCTTAATTTCAATTAAAATAACTGGCAAAATCTAAGATTTTTGCAATACAATACAGTATGAAAAGAAAATAGAATACATTACAGAAAAAGTACCAACCACTTATTTTATATCGTAATTCGCAGCGTGGAAATCATTCCGGTTGATTGTTTCTAATTTACATGGAAACAATAAAAACCCGAATTACAAGAAAATTGTTGAAGATTTGCTCATGAATTATGTAAAAATGTGTAAAGAATTATAAAATCCCGCATTACAAAATCTCGCAAAAAAAAATCACTGCAATTTTTTTCTGTTGTTTTTTTAACTTCATCTATTGCGTGTATGAAATTTATGGGTTGTTAAAAAGTGTTCACCATAGGGTACTATTCCACGACAGTCTATACGTCATTCCCAAAGGTCGTTTTCCCTATGCGTGATTTAAGAGGTGCTGACCATATATATTCCACGACCCACGACCATCTATCCGCCATTACCCGTAAAAAAATACAAAAAATATACAGTTTTTTTTTATTTAATTCCTTTAAATGCTGTTTTTTTTTCTTGAAAGAAAAAAGTATTATACTAACTTGCCTGATTCGAACTATTTTTACGACTGCTGCGGATTTCAGCGTATTGTAAAAACCCTGGTTATGAAATGGTAAATGCCTTAGTTACCGAATGGAAAGCTGAATAAAGTATGGTCTACAGGAAAAAATGGCCGCATATATATGGAAGTGGGAGAACTTGAGAGATTCTAAACTGAAATTCAACACATGGTATAGCAAATTTGTCAACATAATAACCACAATTTTTTTCTTATGTTGCTAATAAAATTATGGAAAAATGGCCCACCTTAAAAAAATGGTTTATGCGACTTGGTTCTTACATAAGCCAACCGGAACGTTCTCGTACAAAGTTAGATCTTTTGCGTGACTTGGCGGTAAATATGGTGTAAAAAGTGTCATTATCACTAACACAAAAAGAAGAAGAAAAAAAAACAAAAAAAACGATTTGTTAAAAAAACATATGCATGTAGCTCTAAACGAATTAGTATCAGTACATTTAAACACTCTATATTTATAGGTAATATTATTCTAAGCAAGAATAACAATTTCGAGAGTTGTGGGTGAAATATTATTTATTTCACGATTTGCAAAGCAGTATTTCAGTTCATTGAATGTTCATCTACAAAAATCATTATTTCTGCAATAAAAAAAAACAACAAACAAAATATAAGCATGTGAATAGAAATTGCGGAAATAACCCCAGAAAACGGTTTCGGGTTTGCTATTGCTAAATACACAAATGTTAATGGAAAATTTGTGAACTAGTTATTCTCATATTCGTAAATATTATTTGTGTTATTATTTATAAATAAATAAGCAAATACCTATAGCTTCAATTACACGATTTATCTTTTCTATGAAATATCACAAGATATATATTGCTACTCTACAAAGAAAATTACAAATCTTAGTAATAAAATGTGTAATAATACTATGTTTTTCAGCCCGGCCCAAAGTTCTTCGAATACGTCACCAGCCAGCTCTGGTTTTCACCACATGGCCAGGATGATGGATTCCCTCATATTAGACAGTTTTCCACCGTATACGTACACGAAAATCACAACCTCACATCGACCGATGCGGACGAGCGGCGTTGGAGGTGGAGGTGGTAGTACATCAAGCAGTGGTGTCCCAACTGCCTCAAAACGACCTGGTCCAACAAACATAAGTGGAAATCACAGTAGTTATGCGGCAACATCTCTAGCGGCTGGAATTCGTATGAAAATGCAGAAAAGTAAAATTCCCATGCAAGGTATGTGTGATTTCTTTGGTGTCCTTAATTACTACATTAAATATGCAATTATACAAATATACATGTATACAAGAAATGCGTGTGTTAACCAATATACATTTTTTTATTGGGGTCAAACAATAATTTATTGTGGTGCCGTGGGCCACAACCCTCACCACCCACAAAAAAATAGCGACACAACTAGCAACTATATTACAAAATACAAATACTGAAGTGTGTATATGTTTCCTTTTGGTTGGCATTGCGTGACACCCTTACAGTGTTGTATGGCCTCATTTGAGTACGCTTTTTCCGTCACCATAAACCACTAAATAACGATTGTGTGTGGTTACAAATTCTATTTAATAACAACTATTATTGTTTGTAATCTATTAAATAGAACAAATCTAGGGCACATTACTAAACAAACTTGTTGCTTCAGAAGTTACTCCAACGCCTCGTCATCCACTACAAAGCGCACACAATGGTTATAACAACAACAACAACGCACAAAATGCGGCCACACCTGTGGTGGCACCGATCAACAACCCTACTGACAACAGGTGGATTTCGTCGCTTCGACGACGTGATCCTGACATTCAGCCCACGTTACCGTCAATTAATCACCATGCCAGCGTTGGATTTACAATTCCGAACAGCGCTGCGGACAAACGCGGCAGAAATGGTAATAAGGTTTCGGCAAGCGTACACAAGAGTCGATCCAGTGACCGGATTCGGGCTAGAAAGGTAGTAATAATTAATAGTAATACATTTCTATATAATTCTAAATAATATATTTATTTTTAATTTTAAGCTCACCAAACTCAAAGAGAAACCAAAGAAATCCTCGTCGGAAGACGCTGACGACGACCAGGCAGAGGTGACATCAATTGAAGAAAATTCCACCTCGAACAGTTCACTTAAAAACTCACCCATTAACAAAAAGAAACAACCGTTCGCTGCGTCTGGCTACGAATCACATCTGGTGGAAAGTCTCGAAAAGGACATTCTGCAGCGAGATCCGAGCATTCAGTGGTGCGACGTAGCCGGATTAAACGAGGCCAAGGCTATACTTCAGGAAGCTGTTGTACTGCCAGTTATAATGCCTGAGTTCTTCAAGGGCATCCGACGACCGTGGAAGGTGTTTTTTTGATGGCATTTCGATTGAATTTCAAAATTAATGTCATTTTTAATTCCAGGGTATTCTAATGGTTGGTCCACCGGGAACTGGTAAAACGATGCTAGCCAAGGCAGTGGCCACTGAATGTGGCACGACATTCTTTAATGTCTCTTCGAGTACGCTCACATCAAAGTATCGCGGCGAAAGCGAGAAATTGGTTCGGCTGCTGTTTGAAATGGTGAGCAGATGTATAATAAATATACTTGTAAAGAACAACCAATCGAAAGCGAATTAATGGGATTATTATTATTATGGACCAATTCGTGGACGTATAATAATATGTATAATTTACGACTCTGAGAACTATTATATGTTAGTACTATATATGTTGTTTATTTTTTCGGGCGGGTATATTCTTCTTTTTCGTCGTTGCTTTGATTACTACGAAGGGGTCCATGTTGGGTGGCACGAGAGATGTTCTCACATCTTGAACAAAATCGTGAGTGAATTCCACTGTGAATGAATGGTTTGTCCATAATGCGCTGCGTCGACTGCTGGTCTGATGCTTCAGTTGTGCGAAAAGTCGACGGTGTATAGTCTGAGAAACTGGAGGTCGTTCCTGTTGTGTCCTCGATGAACTGGCAGACGGAGCAGGAGCCAGTTTCATACCGAAGTTAACGCAAATCGAAATCGGACAACCTCTCTAACCAATTTTGATCAGCGGAACTGATGGCATGGCTGCAGCTTGATTTGTTGCCGCAGCCAGTGCTTGATTCGGTTATGAGATTGGAAACGTCACGTCACGTAATTGTTCCCATGTAGGAGATATCCTCTCCAGTGGTCAGTGGCCGTTGTGTGTGTAAGTGCCAGTCGGCGGAAATTGCGTTGATGGCAGATCGCTGTGGTGTAAATTGTTACCCAATGATGTTGGTGTAGAGTGATGTGCGGTCGCTGAAGCAGGGCTGAATGGAGATATTGGCATGATTTTACATGGAATCAAATTGCTAATATAGAGTGACATATTAATGAAGCAAAATACGTAATTTTGGCATTTCAGTATTTCTTATATACATTTCAGTTTGAAGAAAAGTATTAATTAAACCTTAACCATTATTCCAGAATTCCAAGCGTCTGATAAATATAAATTGTCGCGAGATTATTTTCATCGATATAAATTGTCGTATATATATATTGCTGCGGAAAGATCAATTCTCTGTAGAGCAAGGGATTCTTAGTCTAGCAACTTCTACGAAGTGTAGCAATCGATTAAATATAGCTGCAGTGCGCAAGCTGAGTGTGGAATCTCCCAAAGTCTGTTCCGCACCATCAAGTAGACACTTTTGCCACCATTTTACGTCTTGGAGTTAGTGAAGCCAAATAAGACTTATATATACCGGCAATTACCCGTTCTCGGAAGTTGTACAATTATAGATAAGCCATCCTATTATATTAATGCTAATATGCTGTACTACTATGCTCTAGCACTAACAACATATCCACGATTTAGTGTAATTAACCCTGACATGACTCTAACATTTTTACAGGGAAAATCTGAATTTTAATGCACAGATATCTATCTTGCTATTTATATACGGCATCGCGATTATTGATATGTATATTGATGGTATCAATGTCCCGTTACCTCAAATCAATAATTTTTTTCAGAAATAAACTATTATTAGCAAGAAGAACCTAACTGATTTAAATGGCTGCATTCGAAAAACACTTCGGTCTGCCGTTAACCAAATCTGCCAGCCAACGCGGTGACCCATTCGGCGTCGGAAAGCTATTTTTACTCTTACTTATTTAACGCAAGCACATTTAAGGAACTGTTTTTTTTAACCAAAATTTGTTATTATTGCGTTTTTCTCTTTTAAGTTATATTTTTCCGAGCAACAAATATTTTTTTTATCATAAAGTTCAAAATGCTTCGTAACATAAAAGCTAATCAACAATTTAATATTTTCAAATTATCATCCATTTTGTCTAAATCTTGGAAGAAATCCCGAATAGTTTTACTATTTACAAAAACACTCGATTTCATTACTTAAATATTTTCTGCTTTATATGTCTTAAAAAGAATCAAATTGTCAATATCTTGTTGGTTTTCGGAAACTGCTCTACTTAAATTTACTGACGACATGTTATAAATATTTGATAATAATCATAGTGCTGTTCTTATGATACTTCTTGTATTTCTCAAAGGCATTATTCAGTCACTTATTCCCTTCATATATTATTTTTTTTTTCATTTCATGCTACTTCTGGGTCCTATTCGAACATAGAAATAAAAAACACCCAAAACTCATTAAATTGTCCATAACTTTGGATTTATTGAAAATATAATGTAATGCCAATTATATGCTTGAAAATGATTTCGGCATATGGCCTCCACGGCTTTGTTGTTGATTATTATGTTCGTTCCAAATACGGCAATTGTGTTTATTAACAAACAAATTTAACTAAAAATGAGCCTCATGGCTGAAGAGAATTCGACGATGAAAAATAGGCTATCAACTAAAAGCACATTTTAAGTTCATTGTGGCGAACGATGGTTCTTGCGACTTCAATTTATAGACATATATTGTATTGAGTAGACCAAGATCTTTCCTCAAAATCTTCCATAATTTGCTCAACAGCGTCGCTGGCTTCTTCTGTACAGTTTGACGTCTGAGCGGATGCACATTTTCATTTAGAGTAATGAGTATATGTGTCGCGAAAACGATATATTGGATTAATTGCTCGAATAGATTATGGCGACCGTAAAATGGTCGTAAAGCACAATAAACATCGCGAACTAAACCTTGTTTAATAAAAAGAGGGCTGTCTATTGAGCCCAACCATCTAATTATGAGTTAATATTTTAAAAATTCAAAAAAACTTAACTCTAAAAAAGTCATGCTCACGCAAAACTCGAACAAGTGACACAACAAATTAGGCGCGTCTAAGCGACCAAGAAGAGGCAGTTTAAGTCTTGCTGTAGGTCTTTGCAATCAGATACCGTTTCGACTTTGAGTTGAGTTGAGTTGTTGAAAACCAATCATGAATTTTTGCTTTGCTTAATGTTCAAAGTTAAATATATCGTTTTATCTTGCTCCTCGGCCGCAGGATAAAACGGGACAGCGCAACATACTAATGTTTTCAAGTATATTATCTAGCGTGGCGTGTTTTTAGATATAAACTTAGGAACAAACTTAATTTTTGAGTTCGTGTCAAAGATGTTACCAAGCAAATGTAGACCCATAACTTTGATTTAGGTTGACGTTTTTAAAGTTTTACGTATATCACTCCTCGTTCCTTCGTTATTTTGCGATTGATGCTTCGGTTTGACTATTACCACTGGAAAGTTAGATTTAAATTTTGTCAACGAGATATTCAGGTTCTCAAAGCACGATATTTTCGTCTCGAAACTCTTTTTAATACCCTCTAAAACACATCTCCTAAGCTCGTATATCGGCATTTCTGTTACTTAAAGCTTTAATATAATTAACAAAAATAAAGTAAACAATATGTATTTTCAACTCACAGGCTCGATTCCATGCGCCGAGTACAATTTTTATAGATGAAATCGATTCACTATGTGCCAATCGTGGCACTGACACCGAGCACGAGGCAAGTCGACGATTCAAAGCCGAATTGCTCATCCAGATGGACGGATTAAATGCATTAAGGTGCTTAATAAATCATCTACAATTTAAATACAATCCACTTATATATAAAATATTAAAATTTAGCAATGACAACAAAATAATAATGGTGCTGGCCGCCACCAATCATCCGTGGGACATCGACGAGGCATTTCGACGTCGTTTCGAGAAACGCATTTACATTGGTCTTCCAAACGGTTAGATATTATAATTTATTATATACCAATATATTAGGTATTTGTTTTTTTTTTTTACACAGAGGAAACACGCACTGCTCTGCTGGATCTGTGCCTAAAGGATGTGACACTTGCCAGCAATTTGGACACCGATCATGTAGCCAATAGTCTGAAAGGATTCACTGGCTCGGATATAAGCAATGTTTGCCGGTAAAGTCATTTTTAATATTTATAAAAACTTAAATTAAATAACTGCACACTCTCCAACACAGTGACGCTGCCATGATGTCGATGCGCCGCAAAATCACTGGTCAAACACCATCAGAGATCAAAAAAATCCGTCGCGAAGATGTCGATCTGCCAGTTACTGTACAAGACTTTCAGGACGCTATGGCACGCACACGTAAATCGGTCTCAGCCTCGGACGTAACCCGTTTCGAGCGTTGGATGAACGAGTACGGATCATGTTAAGACTCTAATCCAAAATGTAAAACTATCGCACATTTCTATTAACCGCGTAAAATGTAGCTTGTTAGTAAATATAATATTAAAAGAACGATTTTTCAACAACATTTTTGTATGTATTTTAAAATATATGTATACCTTCCACACTCATCTGACTTTATAAAATGTAAGATATACATGTTTTCACAACGAGGCACATTTATTGAACTATATATTTATGTAAATTCACAACAATATACATGCTATTTAGACACAGTACTAGTGACTAAATAAACATCAAGGACATACACATAAAATGATAAAATTTACAATTTACAAACAACGTTTAGTTCATCTATTTAAATATAGAAAATTCCGATCATGTCAAATCATCGAACTGTGATATACATATATTTTATAATCTATGGTTTCTTGGTACTGGTTTAAAATAGGCAAGAAACTTTAGAAAAAAAAAATAAGACATCGAACAAAAGTTAGATGATGTGTATATCATAAGAGAAACACAGACATTAGTTACAACACCGATTCTAAAAATAATTATATGAGTTGTTGTATTTGTGTAGGTTATGTACATTGTGGCAGGTTTGAAAAAATAATGCTTTTCGTGATCGGTGTGTCTTTTCATGTTGCTGCTTCTGTAAGTTAAGAGCAAGTTTACGGTACTGTTTGTGTGAGTATCCTTTTGAAGAGCTTTTTGCTCATTACTGGGTCTTGCGAGCGGCCGAACGTGTCTTCCAGGCTGTCACCAGATTCCAGGCAAAGTATAGTGAGAAACCATGCACCTGTACACCTAACAGTACAAATGCATACCATAACAAACCGTAAGGAAGTCCCTGCCACATAACCACATCCGTGTCCTAGATATCTACATCCGGTTCAAGTGAGATATAGTCTATGGTATCGCTGAAGTAGTATACAAAACAGTAGAACAAAGGCAGAACGCCTAGACTGATCAGACCGATCGTATACTTCTTCATGTCACGTAAATTGTTCTTTTTCGCAGCGGATAAACCGATGAAAGTCGTCAGAATAGAAAGACACCAAATGTACTCCCACCAAAGAGGCTGAGGCACCCTCAGCTCCTCTATTTCGAGTATGAAAATGTCCAGTCGATCAAGAATATCCGCAGAAAGCTTAGCCAGCATTGCAAAGAATAACAGATAATGAAAGAAGATACAGTATTTCAGGCGAGACTTGTTGATGGCGCTACAAAGAAAAAACAGAATTCATATCAACAATAATATACACAAACACCAGCGTGTCCCAGGTGGCATATCGGCGCAGGCGCACGTATGCCAGACAGCTTACACCACCTTGTACGCTTTTATTGACAAAACAATACCAGTCGAGTGACAAGGTATTGTGCGTTCGTTGGCATCTTGCCGAAATTCACATAGCAATTTATGTTATAAGCGCGAGACTTAGATACGTGGAACCCATCCACAACGACATGTTTGACGGCGCGGGCACACATAGTCACATAGCGACCGTCAACGGTATAAGGATAGGAAAAACCAACCTGATTTGGTAATGCGCGGCCACACGTTGTCTGTGCTCGAAGTCAGCACCATCTGTCCCCGTTATCATGGGGCCACCGCGTGAAGCCATTTCTATCTTGGCTTGGTCCGTGCCCGTTGTCAGGAGCCTGGTCGGAATCGAAGGAATTATCGAATCGCGGATGAACAGATTTTTCTACTCAAAAAAACATCGCGCGACAGTTCTAAGTTTAATGTTAGAATGTGTCAGGTTGGCAACAGTGCGCGACAGTTTTACATTTTTGCGGACGTGTACACGAATGTAGTAGATATTTTAGAATGAATATTTTATTTAATATTTGCATAATAAAATGTGAATGTATCGAAATTGTTTTTATGAATTATTTTAAAATATTATATTCGCAAAACATTAAAAAGTTTCTATTTACAAATATTTTTTATGAATAATGGGTTTCGAGGTGTGTCATTTTTATCTCACTTTGTTTGTGGATAATTCGTTTAAGATTGTACTTAATTACAATAAATCGATCTTTTGAATATATTTGTTTTTACATTTGTTCAAAAGCTTTAAGGTTATGTTAATTTCCTAAAAAAATACCACTAACAAAGCTGATTATCGTTCTTAAAATTCTAAAACGCCTAAAATGTATATTTTTATTCCTTTTTATAACCTTTAATATTTTCCTCGATATTTTCAAGAACATTGTTTTTGTGCAAAAATCAAATATTAAAAGGTTTAACTTGAAAATATTCTGAATGATTACACTTGATTATTAAATTCAGTTTTTTTTTACTAGTTAACATAAAAATTAAAAAAATATAACATGTATATTTTATAAGTGAAAATATAAATTTACCAAAAACGGCAAGTGAACGCATTATCATTAATTTAGTACATTCGACCTTCAGTTTACAGCATATACGAACGCATGCATGGGAAAAGTGATGACGTTCGCTATGGTTTAGCGTTTTTGTTGTTTGTGTATCATTTTTAGGTGATTGCACAATATGACCGTGTGGCCTAATGGATAAGGCGTCGGACTTCGAATCCGAAGATTGCAGGTTCGAGTCCTGTCACGGTCGCGTAAATTTTTTATTAATATTTTTTTTTTAATTATTGTTTTTTTATTTGTATATAAATATTATTACGTTATTTTTTTGGTATATTTGCTGTGTAAAGAAAATGTATGGTAAGAAATATTAATAAATTAATTAATATTAATAAATTCTTAATATAATGAGAATGCACAAAATGTTGCATATAAAGTCTGTGGTTGCTAAAAGAACAAATTGCCATTAGAATTGAACGTTTGCCAGGCGTCATAGGTAATATAAATAATTTGGGCGCAAAAACTATAAAATTATAAAAAACTAAAAAACAAAATAATTGGATTATCGAAGAATTAATTCCACACAAATAAAGGCGGATTTAGAAGTAACAACAACCATACGAAGGATTTGGAAAATTTTGCACGGATCATTTAAATTGTAGTGGACTAAATGAAAAAAACATCATTAAAGGAACATCATAAGGCAGCAAAAATGATGTTTGAAAAAAAAAATATATATACACTGGACAGATAGATGAGTATGTATAAACATTATATTCAGAATCGATTTTTTTATTTATTATGGCCTGGCCTAGATGGTTGTCATCAAAAATCTTTGTGGTATAATGAAAACACGCGTCTATGCAAATGGAAATAAGTTTAGGACTGATGAAGAATTAAAACAATGCAGAGTTATGATAACCTTTACCGTTTTTCTAGATCTAAAATGTAATTTAATTAATACTAAATAGATTATTTGAGGTCAAAAATAAAGGATGTTAAACCAAATATTGATTTCTTAAATGTATGTGATTTTTGTAAAAATTAGGGTAATTTAAAATACAGCCTACAAAAATAAATAACAATTTCCCTTTGTTTTGTTTTTTTTTAGATTTAGACCAAATTTAAGAAATTCTGTGAGATGGGAAAATTTGGAACTTCAGTTTAACCATATTTTTTAAGGCTATTTACGTATGATTTCTTATTAATATTAACGGTCCGACGGTCAACGTTCAATTGTCCTGCGAGCTGATGTTGCGTCTGACCATTATCTTCATAGATAAATGCTTCGTCGTCTTCAAACTTTTTCTATGATTTTCCGCGTTCTACGTTCCTGGCATCAAACTCACCACCTAGAACATGCTCGCCGTAAGCCTCCACAAGCATTCGATAAGATTCCTACGGAATCGAAATCCAATGAAACAACAACATAAGATTTTTCCGCATATCGCTATTTGTGGGTGCGTAACTCGACATTTTCAAGAGCGGAAAAAATGTTTTGCTGTGTGTGTGAACTGAACATTGTATATTTTATAGAACGCAACCCAGAGAGATATCTTATATGGTTTTTACCAACACATACGTAAAAAGATATGTGCTGTTTTGTGTTGTGCTACTCCTAGTGGAGCTACTATGCTCTAACAGTCTAACACTCACAGCACATCCCCGATGGTTAGGAGTCCTTAGTTGCCCTGACGCGACTCTAACAACTTTACAAGGTAAATGTGCATATTTTTCAGATATCTATATGCAAAGAGGTCTATCTTGCTATTTAAATTCGAAATCGTGAATCAACGCCATCATACACTTATTGTTCTATACAGGGTGCGTGTGTATATGTTAATTGATGACATTAATGTTCCGTTA
>JANSTU010032974.1:0-11817 GCA_027564075.1 Bolitophila hybrida
AGTTAGTTGAAAAGTCAAACCGTTTGTGTTTTATTAAAAAAAAAAGTTGAAGCGCACCTATTGAAAAACCCTTTATGAGTATATACACTAGAATTATAGAATATTCGGTATACGCATGGCAAATTTATCTAACTAAATAGAATCGAAATCCCCACGTGAAATACATTAAATAATACATTTGATGATAAGCGCATACTATTATGAATATAGAAGTCATTATATGTGCAGTGTACATATTATATATATATATATATATATATATATATATACGTTCATAGGTATATAAACTTGCTAAATAGTAAAACATAAGCTGACTATATAGGTATACATGAATAATAAATAAAAATGTCGAATTCAATTAGTCCGTGATGTTTTCATGGTTTCAAATAATTCCCAACTGAATTAATCAATTAGGTGATATGTTTAGTGGTAATTCAACTGACTTTATTTATTGCATATTCTAAATATTATAGTAGTGTGTACCCTAAAAGTCGGTACATAATGTATAAAATGTAAAGAATTTTAAAAATGTTAAATAATATATACAAACATGATAAAAAAAAGATAATTGTTTTTTAAATTCAATTTTTTAACTTGCATTTTGTTAATATGTTTATGGCAAAATAATCCACTTTTCGTCATGTAATCGAGATGAAACATAAGACTTTGATTCTTTTTCGGAAATAATTTAATTTTATATTATTAATTTTATAATATTTAAAATAAAAAAAATATTCTACCAGTGCATATACAGTAATATTTATAGAATTTAAATTTAAATATTTAAGTTATAATACATGTCCACATTCTTATGTATTTCATACATTTTTCTGCTCTATACGTATCTACCAACTATATATAGTATATTGACAGATGTTCATTTTAGGGGGTTTTAAAACATATGATAATTAACTTACCTCTAATAAAAATTAGTCACGCGTATCCATTTCAAAATGCCCTGACCCACATATTCCAAAAACTATCACTATTTTAAAAACACTTATAAAACTGCTGAATTTTTGCACTCCAAACACCTTGATTAAATGCATTCGGTGGCTTTGCTCAAATTATACACAAGAACATAATTATTACACTGCATTACACATTACACTCTATGCGCAGCACGATGTTTATTGATTACGTACGCACAAACATTACCATGCTCTGATCCATTGAACCGTTATGTTATTGGGGGTACAACGAATTAACAATTGGTTGGCATTGAATTATTTATGTGGACACGGAAGCATTTATATTGTTGCGCCAAAATGAATATGTACTTAGTCAAATTCAATTAAATACTGAAGTGCAGTTATATTAAGCTGTGCTATGTTATTGCAGTTAGAGATTTATACAAATCATAAATCATAATACACTGTTATAATTGTGTAAATTCATTAGGGATTACGAGGCTATTATAGGCACGTGTGTAATAACATAAATCGAAATATTTTAAATTTAAATATAAACAAATACGTTGCTCTGCATTACTATGTCAATATTTTGCTTTTGAATTTCACTATAAAAATCGAAGTAAGCCTCTTCAATTCGCCAATAAAATATTGCAATTTGAAATTCGAAAGAATGGTGAACCCTCCGTTAGATACAAGACCACATAAATAATCCAATATACAATTCTGAAATAACGAAACAAATCAAATTATCCCATGTAAGAGTCTTATGTGTTCCGTTCGAATGTGTACAATGTTTGCGCTTTATCCTTTACGCTTCAATTGTTGCCATATGTGAAACCACCCGCGTGCGTACATAGAGCTCCAACTTTTGTGGGTATGTATAAGTTTGTAAGTAAACAGAATGAACATATAAACATAAAACTATACACAATGTTTTTTATCATATACCTTGAATGCGGTATGATATCACTAAAACACATTTATTTAACAATGTATGACCAAAGTCGCGTCACGTTTTAATTTTATATTATGTTTACTATTTTTTTAATATAAATTTACGAATCCGAAGATGACGGCACACGAAAAATCCCGACACACGCGAGCTGCGTCCTTCAGCACCGGCCACCAATGTACAACTGAATTGAGGAATGTGAGCTGGTAGTTCGCATCGCCGCAAACAGAGTGCGTGCCATGAGCTTCCGTTGGGTTAAGCGAGGAGTAAGAAATTGTTGTTTTGCCCGTGTGCTCACACCGCACTGCACGAAAACACGAACAGAGCGACGCAGCGCAGATAAGGGTGTGCCGAGCCGGGTGGCGGGTATATATTATACTCTATCCACGTATTTGTATATAGTATATTGTGTATATACACTCGTAACGAGGTAATAAAAGTGCGTGCGCACCCCCGCGATTCATTCAAACGAGTCGCAGGAGTATACGATTGTTTTTGTTTCACCTGAAGATCCTTTTGAGTGTTGGCGTGCAATTTGAATGCGTGTAGCGCAACACTACATACTTTACATAGATAATATTTTGGCGTTGGAATTACTATTGTACAAAGTATGTCTACTATACATAGAAACTCGCATAAACAAACGAAATATTAATGCGGATTTGCTTGTTATGAAAATTAGGCTCATGTCTATTGAGATTTGAAATAAAATAAATTATAATTATTATAATATATATAATAATTATTTGTGGGTTGTTTTGAACTGATCAACTTCCTATTTTGATTTATAGTAACACATAAACAATGCCCTGAAACTTGTTTTTGTCATTTCGACCCCTAAAAATATTGGTTAAAAGGGTCTCTTTTATGGTTGGGGTTGAGGGGTACTTGTTGTTGTAGTGAGTTTTAACCTATTCGGCATGCATTTTTGAGGTGAGTTTAAAAACACTTTCTTCAAGTACTTGTTGTTGTAGTAAGTTTTAAAACCTTTTCAGTGTTTACTTGTTGTTCTGGAGAGTTTTAAAACACGTTCGGCATGTACTTGTTGTCGTTGTGAGTTTTGAAACCTGTTCTTCATGTACTTCTTCGAGATGTTCGAGCAAATGAACGGTCGAGCATTCGACATGTTCCAGTGTAAATAAATAAAAAAAAAATATATAATATTAAAACTTAAAAACAGACAACAAAGATATTTATATCGGCCTAAATAATATGTGGCGACAAATTGTCCGTCTTTAAATTGTGTGTCGGTAATTTGTCCGGCGGCAATGCATTTGAATGAAGATAATTACGTTAATCCTTGTTTCTGGCTTCTTGTGTCTCTTCAGACAACTCAACAACTATGATGTATAATAGTACTAGCTCCATGACAAATTATTTTATGTACAGTTGATGACATTGTTTTTCCAGGATTCATACTTTTCAATGTGTATGTACACAGCACAATGAGTCCGTACTGAGACCTGCGTGCGTCTGTTCATCAAGAACGTTACTCCATACACTCGCAATTCCGATCGAACTAGGCACCCCTCGGCAACATTAAGACCATCTTATGAATTTTGGCGCGTCCGTGAAAATACTCAGTCAGAACTACATGAACATTTTGATGATGATTTTTATTCATTTCTGTACCTGGATTCGTAGCAGATGGAAGCACGTTAAAAAAATCTAGAAGACTTTTTCGTTCAAACCAAAATGATGTCACTGATATTTAAAAAAAACAGGTAATCAAATGTAATTAGTAATAGCCATAGCCGAGTGGGTTAACGGGTTGGCCTGGATTATGGGAATTCGCCGGTTCAATCCCGGCCGGCAGACCCAAGTGTTTTTCAAATGTAGCACTTTAAATCAGCATAAACAGAACATTAGCATGACCTGACGACTCGTGTGAACCCGTAATGGTCAATGAATCCGGTGTGCGGCATCACACACTGGCTCTATGTCCCACAAGGGATTACAGGATCCAATGAGATGTAACTCAGTGGATATTAAAAATAGACCCCTTCCCATATTTTTTTTTTTGCAAATTTAGTCAGGGAATGCCCACTTAACGGCTGAGCATCTTGAACCGGACCACCCTGTATATATTTATATATATTCACAAATCTGTAGCTTTCACAACCATGACTGATATTTATTCTGTCTCAGGACGGTATACAGCTATGCATCCTATTTCCTGTGAAAAAATCACGCAAACATTTGAGATGTAAACATGATAAATTTCGAAATCATTTACCTTTTGAGGTCATACTACAACGACGTACTTCCGGTCTAAATCCTAACAAATATTGCGGAGCAAATTCAGTATATATATATGTAGTCTTGAATAATTCAAAAGAAATACAAATATTACAATAATTAATCATTTTCATTGCTTGGGGGTTGTAGGCGAGGCCTTCATTACTCATTCGCCGTGCTAATATACTTTTTGAGAGATTTTGTTAACTTGTCCGAAATAATTCAACGTGACACCTATCATTATGTGCATAGTCGCATGGGGCCCAAAAATAACCAAAGCATTACATAAAATTGTATACATATATACATAACTTTGCTATAATACAATTATAGATTATATATGCGAACATAGTCAAGTTACATATTGTCAATGGGCGACTACGTAATTTATTGGTTTTATTCGGTCGAAATATTGCTCTATACAAATAAAGCTATATGAATTGAGACTGTTGAAATAAATTACTCTAGTTGCCATTTTCTGGTGTGAAATTTGAGATTGGATCTCAAATAGAGACAAACCGTTGGGTGGTGTCGAATTAGGGATGCACCCCGTACAGATTGTATATATTGATAGCGCACCACATTGCTTCATTTACTCACATGTTTCTAGGATTAAGTATTTAGGGTTAACACCAGTGTACCTTTGTGGTTTTCAGAAGATGAAAGAGGTTTCAGATTTTTTATAAACATCGTAAATATAGTTTTTATATAACAAGAGTTACATATGATTTTCTATTTATCTACATATATGAATATTGTATAATGTATACGATAATGGAAAATAAATATATCACACTAATCTTAATCTAATGCAGTTATTCAATCTTTTTGTAGCTATTTATTTGTCTTGATTCCATGTTCACTTGGTTAAAATGACTTTGCATAATTGACTGTGTCTTCTCAAGCAATGCAGACACATCCTCCGTGGTCAGACCTTTGCAATCGATTTCCGGAAGTATCGATATAATATTATGACCTAAAATTAATACCGTTATGGAAATAGTAATGAAATGTATTATTATTTGTTAAAATTGTTTTACCTCTACCAAACTCTTTGTTCTTTGAGTCAAGGAAGTAGAACTTTGATACGACGACAGGTTGTATAATGCTCTGGCTCTGCACTGCAATATGGAATGGGCCCTTCTTGAATGGCAATAACGTTTCACTGTCATGCCGTGTGCCTTCTGGGAAAAACAAGAGTTTCGATCCGGTCTTGTTGATTGCTTCAGATTCCTTATTTAGTTTACTGAAAGCATCCTTTCTGTTTGAACGATTGATAAACAGAGTTCCCCACAAATACGAAGCCAGTCCAAATGGAAAGACGTATAATAGCTCACGTTTGGCAACAACAGTTGCACGGCCAATTATTGGCCACAAATGCGACAGAACTGATATAAACACAATTATAATTATTTATATTTACATTAACTGCTTTAAAATCGCATGTTTGGCAAACATTTACTTACTAAATCAATGCAGCTCTGATGATTGATTAGGATCACCCCACCTTTGTCTCTATTGATGTTTTCCAGTCCCCTAATCTCAAACGTGGCACCAAGCAATTTAAGCATTTTCCGCAAGCCCCATGCTGGCAACCTATGTGTAGACGACAATCAGTATCAAAATGTGTATATTATACATTGTACACATATACCATCAATTTGTTTGTTGTTTTAGGATTGTGTAAGATTATTTGTTGGCATCATTCAAATTGATTCACTTTTAAATGTTCATATACTTACAGAGCATTCCTATAATCTCGTGGTCGTATAATAAACAACGGAATTGGCAGAATGGTTGACATCGTTGTTGATCCAATTGCAAATATTGCCATTTTTGTGTAGTACTGTGCCTTTTTTGATATTGCTATCAAAATAAGAATGAGGAAGACTACGCCCCATATTTCACAAAATACACAATCCATCTAAAAAAAATATTATTTATTCAATAAAAAAGTAAATGTTTTTTTTATATTTTTATTATTAAATATTAAATATATACATTGTTTCAAAATATATATATTTGACTGTACTATTTCAACCATAAATACTTTTAGTTGTTTTCTCGATCCATTACATAGTGATATACAAATCCTATAAAAAAATGTTTATTAATCAATAATATGAACGATTGTATAACTAGATCGAGTCTGGTAAAAGATTTCCAGACCAGACTTCTAGCCGATTAATTAGTACGTAAAGAATCTAATACATAATAAATGCCACGAAATTTATAATTAATAACTTCAAAAAAATGTGTCTAAGTTCGATTGTATTGTTTATTATGCTAGTAAAATAAAGTATTTTTATTGTAAACAAATTTAATTAAAATTATGACATACAAAATTTGAAAATATGTTTTTATAATATTAATCTAAGAGATAGCACCAGTTTAATTACCACTTAATTAATCTAACAACAATGGGTCCGGCAAGAGTCCTTTTTTTATACACATACCTGAAACACTTATCAATCAATAAAATATTTAATATGTATTATGGTATACCATAATACACATTATAATAGTGATATTTATGGTAGTCAACTTATATATTATAGACAGCAAAAATGTGTCCATTTCTAAAAACTTTGGTAACATAAATCGGCAGTCCGCGTATTGAAAAATGGGGTATCTTATTTGAACGTATTTCGTGAACTTATTTACAAACATTAACTTTTATATTTAACCTTTTTTACAAAAGTCGAGTGAGTAAATGCGTTGGCCTGGCTTATGGGAGGTCGTGTGTGCTTTTATTTAAATGATTCAAGGTATTTTTTCGCATGCCAATATACGTAATGTTATTAATCGTAAAGTTCAAGTACACCATAATAATTATAAGTAATAATTTCAGTTTGGTACTATCATCGGAACTGCTATCTCTAGTCTTTTGCTGCATGCATTTGACGGTTACGCCGTATTTTACTTCTTCGGTGGAATGGCATTAGTTTGGTGCTTCTTCTTCGTAAGTATAAAACTATTTCAAATGGTTATTCCAATAGTAACTTTTTTTTTTGATTGCAGTTCCTTATTTACTATTTGAAATGGAAAAAGACTATCTGAAAAAGGAACTAGGACAGTTGGAACGCGACAAAAATTTGCCACCGACACCATGGAAGCCTATTCTTACAAGCATACCTATGATCGCTCTTGTATTCGCACAGATTGGCCACGATGTTATGGTTACTGATTTGCCAAAGTATATGAGTGACGTTCTTCGATTTTCTATTAGTGAGAATGGATTTTACTCGGCATTGCCATACGTGGCCATGTGGATTGTTTCGGTCACAACAGGATTCTTGAGCGATGGGCTGGTGACAAGAAAGTATCCTTATATCACTAATACTAGGAAAGTCTTCACCAGAGTTGGTAAAATAATAAATATATGTTCTATTATGCACATTGAAAGTCTTTAAATCGAAAAATGTTTATTTTAGCTGCTGTTGTTCCGGCCATATGTATTATTTTGGCTTCATATGCTGGATGTGATAGGGTACTTGTGGTAGTGTGGTTTACCTTGGCTATGGGTATAATGGGAACATTCTACCCAGGTATGAAAGTCAATCCTCTGGATTTGAGTCCAAATTACGCTGGAACTTTAATGGCCATCACTAATGGAATCGGTGCCATTACTGGTATATTG
This sequence comes from Bolitophila hybrida, assembly GCA_027564075.1. Lineage (NCBI taxonomy): Eukaryota > Metazoa > Arthropoda > Insecta > Diptera > Mycetophilidae > Bolitophila > Bolitophila hybrida. The sequence goes on from JANSTU010032974.1 coordinate 7,745, forward strand.
GCTCCATATGTGGTTGGTGTAATGACACCAAACGTATGTATTTTGATACCATCATTCTTTTTAAAGTTTTAATCAATGTTCTCTTGTTATTAGTCTTCCATGGAAGAATGGCGTTTGGTATTTTGGATTTCATTTGCAATTTTCATGTCTACCACTGTCATCTATTCCATTTGGGCGTCTGGTGAAGTACAGCTGTGGAATAATCCAGAAACAGCTAATGGCTCCAAGAAAGCTGAAGCAACACATTACAACCAGCCAGTTAAATCGTAAACCATCATTTCTGTGCAGTTTCTCTTAATTGTAAATATATACTTATACGTATATATGTATATTGTAAATAGATAAATTTAAGTAAACAGTAATACTGCAGTTCTATCCAAGATGTGGATATTTTCTTCTGAAATGGTCAATCAGAAAAGATGTTTATATTAATAAGGTGTCGACGAATCGAGCATAATTAGTTAACGATATTTTTTTGTTTACTTTTTTAAATCAATTATGTTTATCGGTGACCAAAAGACTTTATGTTTGTATTTTGTGTTATTTTAATATTAGTTACAATCAAATATTATTGGAAATGTATATCCCAGGCATTAGACTGATAATCTATAAATGGAGAAATGAATATATTTTTCTTATCCAAAATGTTATAGACGAGTGTATTTCTATGAAATAACAGTTTACTATATATATGAAATTAAATACATTGTTATAAAATTGTTCTTTTTAAATGTTGTACAAACATTGTTTGAATTAAGTTCTACTCAATTTTTCATTCAGCATTCAGGCCTGATGGGTGATCTGCGCATCGTATTTTGATTTATTTAACGAAATTCGATCTCTAATTTGACTATGTATTTCATGACTTATGAATGATGCTTTATGCGTCATTGATTGCAATGGTTCAAACCGCGCCGAGACATTCTGAGACATTCTACCGTCTTACCGTACGTAAGACGCGTCAAGAACATACAACAACATGATATTTTTTTATTATTGTTGTATATTATTGCTTGCTCCAGGCGCTTTTTCGGAAACTTACAAGACTTCGAAAGCGAGTTGGCTTAAGATTTCAAGTTGTGTAGTAAAATCAAAAATGGTTGCGTTGTAAAATCATTATCTGGTAATAAATAGATTAAAAATGTTGTTTTGTGTTTTGTTCAATATTATGACTTAATTCAGAATAAGGTTTTTAAGCATTCAATATTTTGTTTTATTTATTTTTGTTCGATAATCTGTCCTTGTAGAACCCCCCCTCCTTATTTGCGAAGAACTTACCTGGCTGTCAATCCCGGCTTGGCCACGATTCACCGGCCTTCGACCACGACCGTTTTCGCTTGATATTGCCGTATGTGATCCATTTTTTGTCGCCAGTCATCATCCGCTTCAAAATTGGGTCGAGTTCGTTCTGTTTCAGCAGTATATTGCAGGCGTTGATTCGGTCCAAAGGTTTTTTTGCGTCAAATCATGCGGTACCCAAACATCAAGCTTTTTTGTATACAACCTTCTGCAGATGGTTTAAAATGGTTTGGTGACTAACTACCATCTCCTGGGCGATGTTTCGAGATGTCAAATGTCGGTCTAACTCGATGTTTTCCATGATTTGATCGGTATTCGTCGTCACTGGTCTTCCGCCGGCTGGCTTATCCATGGTGTCGTTTTTATCGTCGAAACTATTCCTCCGCGGTTCAAAGTTATAGAGTACCATCCCTCAAAACACCATTAATCTCACGGAACGTTTCTCTAGCGGATTTGCCTATAACTTTTGAACGCAGTAGATTAGTATCACTAATCGTTTTGTAGGTTATGTCAAGACCTTTCAAATGAGGTATAGTATTGCCCGATACAAGCTCTGTAGCGCTTTGTACATAGCCGCCAAATTCAAAAGACAAAAAGTCGGAAGGGAGATATTTGACAACCTTATATATATTCTACCCCAACCTCGTAAAAAGCGATGGAAGAGATATTTAAAAAATCGTTGAAAAAAGCCAAAAAAACATTTACATTACACAATTTAAAACCCATTTTCATAATGAGGTCCAATATCCATTTTACTAGTTAAATTATAAAAATCTATGAAAAAAGTCAATGATCGAATTTCAATAGTAAAAATGAAAGCTTCTCATCCAAAATACACGGAAGTATGGAAAACTATAAAATTGTGAAATCGCCAATCACCAGCAGCTTAATTGACTCAACAACTCAACTGTGTAATTGTAAAGCAATTTATTTATTATTTGAGAACACCACAAACGAAAAACGAATCAATATATGCAAAAGAAAAAGTGCATATAATAAACATCGCTCGACTGGTGATGCATACAGAAAACACGTGAGAGTGAAACTCAAATACAACAAAAAAAAAAAACTTAATAAAAGTATAAGTAAATGTTGTGTGCATGTATTTATTTTATTTCTTAATGCATACAAACGACGCGACCGACCCGACCCGACGCATAAATATGCAATCAAAGTACACAAAAGCAAAACGGGAAACAATTTGTTGCAATTTTCGACAAAAGAAAAATCGAAACAATGCAAACATACAGAATTTTCACTGTGTGTTTCTTTGGTGCGGTGACTTTTCGTTGTTGTACCTGCCCGATTTCTATATAATATATATTTAAATGCATTTGCATGCATGTAGTTTATGTACTGGCTAAATAAACTGCATTGTCGCGAATGCAGCACGCATTGTTGAATGTATTTCTCTAAGTGCAATCACCGATAAATTGTCAGAGAGTCATTAAGTGTGTGTGCGAGTGTGCGTACTATTGTGTTTTGCATTTTAATTATGTTTGCAAATATTCTAGCTAGATATATGTTTCAGCCGAAAAACGCATCTATTCGATACTGTGCAATCATCACGGATGCACCATTGATTGACAGTTTATTATGAAACCACCACGACGGCAGACCATCTTCACGCCCACACACGAATTAAGAACAAACAATTTATATACAATATCAATATCAAAAATTTAAATATAACTATGTGCTCATACCAGGAATTCGTAATTTGTTTATAGGTATCCCAAATAAGGAACTTTGAAGGAAAACTGGTGTTTTTGTCTTGTCTGTTGTTGTTGTCGTCGTCGTGTCTTGTTTCTTATATTAAATGCATTTGCAACCGCGTGCGCATACTCTAAGCTTAGAGATAAATATACACATTTACGCATACACATCTTAATGCGCAGTACACTTAATTGCAATTAATCTATGTATTTGAATATATTATTTTCTGTGTGGATATTGTTTAGTATATTTGTTTTCTATATGGTCTGGTTGTCTGTTAGTTAATACTTTGCGCACGCGCTATGCGATACCATCAAATGGATTAATTATAAATACAGAACGATAATGTTGCTAATAAATTCCGTGGTGCAGCGATGATGGTGTTTGATGTTCGATAAATGAATGCATAATGGGATTTGTAGAGAAAAAAAACTGTATTTGTTTATAGCGCATCAATATTGTTAATTAACGGTGGAATTGCTTGTGTCTAGACTCTGGAGAGTTCAATGGATCAGTTGAGATTTTATTGATAGAATTACGTTTGGCTTAAAGTACTCTTAATGTACCCCATATGTACCCTAGATTATCTCATATGTATTTTAAATAAAGCTGGTTATTGGGTTCATTGTTATGGGATATTATGTGTTCATGGCATTCAAACCTCGAGCTATCGAATAAAAACGTGCACAATTTTCTTAATCGCTTGTTCTGTTCTATTTGATAAGATAATATTTAGATGGAGATAAATTTAAATGTTAAATATATAAGGTTGATCTCCCTTCCGCTTTTTTGGTTTTTATGCTTTATAAAAAGAGTTACAGTGATCGGATTTAGTTCAGCCTTGGCGCTATATGTTCGGGCTAAATGGTGGATGCGATAAAACCTCCCATCCGAGTTCCCTTTAGCTTCTGACGAGTCACCAAAGATGTGTGTGGCCTGGCGTTGTCCTGGTGGAATAGTACACCCTTCCTATTGGCCAAATCTGGACGCTTCTGGTCGATCGCCTGCTTCAAGCGGTCCAGTTGTTCGCAGTAGATGGTAGAATTAAGCGTCCGGCC
>JANSTU010032985.1:0-11816 GCA_027564075.1 Bolitophila hybrida
TGTAACCTGCCATGGTGGTTTGGGAGGACGGAATGAATATTACACACTGCATTTGACATCTGTCACTCAAACAACATGGCCGCAATAAGCTGTCAAAAATCGAGCGTCCCTATTGGAAAACCCTTTATATATATGGATAATGACGAATGATGTTGATTATGAAACTTACGTCCTCTGGGTTATGAGCAGCAACAGATCGCTTGTTGAACTGCCCCAAACTAAATGATATAAGACTCACAAAAAAACAAGGTATGTTTTCAGATTAACTATATCTTCTCTAGGAAAATAAGTTGGCATTTTTATAGAGTCAAAAAAAGCTCAATCGATTGAAAACCATTGTTTATCGTAGCCATGCACTTTCCTACAGACTTTTAAACAATTGGTAGCAAAAACGCAAGTTCTAAAAGTTTAATGAAGACCTGGCAGATTTTGTTCTTTTAACTCTGAAGTCTTAGAATATTATATTTCTTTGCCACCTACATATAACATTTTCATGAAAATTGCATATTCTCATACCAATAAATATCGATCTTTGCCCAAGGAAATACTTTACCAAAATGCTTGATCATAATAAAAATAATAAAAAATAATTGGATTTCTATTATGAATATATTATTAACTGACTGATTAACTGACACCGCACAACAAATGTTTACGACGCGTTCAAAGCTCCGCAACTTACAAACGAATAAGTGCACGTAATATTGTAAATGTCGAATTCGCAATCGAATGCCTAATAACAAGCCACAAAACCACCCGCATAGACTTTCTATGTGTACACATGTAAGCTATTTGTGTGTGTGTCTGCACGTTTTCTTTCAAAAAGTCTCACCTCCACTTAAATCTTTTCAAACCCGCGTAAATATACGTATAGAATAGGTTTGTATTTCCAATATTCTTGTTATTGTGATGTAAGTACATATTTCTATGGAATATATTTATATATTGTTGTTATATATGTTTTGTACGTGTCATAATGTACTGCCTGTAAATCGAACATTCAACACGAAAACACATACACACACACCCACAAGTGTATTGGAATCGGCTTTATTCTCTTGTAAGTATCTTGAACGAAGATCGATGAGAGCTTTTAAAATGTCTACACGCAGCCAAACTAGCACCGCATGGGACCACCATCAATCTTTAGAGTCTGTCAAATATAAAGTATAAAGATATCTAGAAGATGCCCGATATATAGATGTAAGGCCTTCATCCTATCAATATATACACACAATTGAACGCTAGACTGCATCGCATCTCTCGCGTCAATACTTAATTTGTGCCATTAAATGATTTTGACATTTATATATAAATATATACATACTTTTTATGTAATACCTTGAAATTGTTATTATTGAAATTTAATGCGACGCAATGATGCGTGACCAACATTTTCTGTAAAAGTTGATTCTTGGCAAGCCGTTCGAACCGAACTACATATAATATGGCGGCGCTATATCGCGTGTTTTTCAACCAATTCGCTTTTTCGTAAAATTATATAATAGAAAATACTTTGAGCCATAAAATGTGTCCTCGCAATTAAGCTTGCCTGGCTTTCAGCAAAATAAATGCGGGGGTGAGAAAACCGACCGCGATCGCATTTGGACTAGAAAATGTGATGTGTACTATCGCGCACTTGGACCCCATCCAAAACTATATGTAATGTTCAGTTTTCAGAAACTAGATAGGTTTCTCTGTGATGTGCAGAGGCTTATTAGCTTATATTAATGTATTATGTAATGTATATATAAATGTATAATAAGTACGCACGAAATATACCGGTCACGATTTCGTTTGCCAAGTGGGCTTTTTGCTGTGGGAACATTGATTCTGGGCTATGGTTTAACCAGTAACCCAATTTCCGTTAGCCACTTGATTTATGCAGTGCGCGATTTGGAATAACAGAATGCCGGAGAAGCATGTTCTTTTATCGATTAATCATTTAGAGCTTTAACTCCGAAATGGTTTAATTGAAAGCTCAGAGTGTTTCGCGCAGCACCGCGGCATCAGGTGCACACGCCCATCAGGCAGAACTTTCGAGTAATTTTCAAGAGATCCGCTGGCTTGGAAATTGTATTGATTACAGGTTATTTATTGATGTTAATGTTGAAATAGAAATAGAAGACCGTCGAATTTGGGGTATTATGCCAAAATGTCTTATCATTGACTGTGTGTATGTGTAGGGTTTGTTATAATTGGTAAAAGCACTCTAAAACAGACTCAATCAATAAAATCATGGATATAGAATTTGTTATTCAGACGTAATGTTATTAGTAACTGAATTTTATAATTTCACAAACGGATATTTTGGCATCTGGAATAAACAATTACAATGCTTAAAATGTTTATTATACTATGTGACCAAAAATAATCACAATAATTTTCCGTTTGCGATTTCTTATTCGGAAATTACGTCACTAAGTGCACCAGTCGCGAATGGTCATAGTCCACAAAGCCGATACTGGTGCCTACGCGACGACAATGTCGATTAAGATTAAGATGATTAAGACGTTAAATATAATTATTCAGCTTCTCCTTTATGGTGGTATTTCTGAAATATTTCCCGTCTTTGGCTTCCTTCTTTGTTTCCTTCAATTTTGTTTTAGTCAGAGCCCAATATCTCTCAACAGGCAGAAAGCACTGGACAATTTGGTGGGTTGGCTTCTATTCGCACTATTTCGATGTTATTGTCTTTGCACCATTTGAGGAAAACTTTGCTGTAGTGGCAAGATGCTAGATCAGGCCAAACGAAAGAAAATTCTAGAAATTCTGTGTTTTCTAATAAATGGCACCAATATTTTCTGGGGGCACTCTTTCACATAAGTTGCTACGTAACTCTGACTTCTTAGCACACAAGTGCAAATCGCCTGCCACACGAGAAACTTATTGGGGAACTTTTTTTGTTTTTGTTTTGGTTTTGTTTTAAATTGTTTCTCGACTTTTCCTCGTTCTGTTGCGGTATAATATTCCTGGCCTTGCAATTGGGAAAAGTCTTGACAATACATAAGTTTCATCGTCCATAAAACAGCAATCGAATTTTGACATCATCTTTTAAGCTCGGCGATGTGCTTCCAGGTTATTTGTGGAATTCCTGTCAGGTACTGAGTGAACTTTGTAAGTCTTTAGGGATTACATGGGTTTCAGAATTTTAAAAAAATCGTTTTTTTTTATTTGATAGTACAACACTTCAAGAATATATTTTCCAGTCGATCCGACTAAAACTCTTAGGAGATATAGAATTTTGAACTTTCCCTCTCATGACTGCGCTTCGGCTAATACACTACTAATACTACTAATACATCGATCCATAGTGATGTTTTGACAGCCCTTAAACCCATTTATGAGGAGCTTATAGCCAAGATGGACTGTTACAGAGGTGTGTTGGCGGCTTCAATCAAAACCACAACAAAAGCTTCAACCAGTTGATTTGGAAAAATCATAAAGTTGGTTCTAAGATCGTCGAAATTGCTGCTTATGTCGCAGGATGTACTTTCAACGAAGGGATTTCCGGTTTATTAATGTTGATGCATAGTATGGACATTAAAATTGGTCGGTACTGCCACGAATATGCGTGCAAAGAAAATGCATATGGCCGACAAAAAAACCACTGCTTCTACTCATCTCAGACAAAAGCAAAAAGATGCCCTAGACATCATAAGTAAAGCACGACAGTTGCTTTATGGAGATGAAAAAAAAATTCTTCATTTTTTACTTACAAAACTTGAAACGTGTTTTTTTCGAAACATACTTTTCGAAATTGGTAGTCAAAATTTCTCGGAAACTAATCGGTTGATCTCGCCCAAATTTTAAACACTTCTTTAGAATATAATTTTAAAAAAAAAAATTGACAAAGTAAGAATACCGACATTTTTATCCAAGAAATGACACTTTCCTTCAAACCACTGCCAAAATTTCAATTTTCATTTATTTTTTTAAATCCTTCGTTCAGAGACTAGTTTTACTCTAATACTAAAAGATTATTATTATTAAGATTTTTTTGCAGATGCAGCAGTCGCAAGTAATTTTGACTACCACAAACTACCTTTTCGTCGATGAATTTATTTATTTTCCCAAATTTTTCCCGATTTTTTGTATAAAAAAAATATATATTTTTTTTAATGTGAATGTTATGATTTTTTTCAAATATGTATAAAACTTGAGAGATCATAATGAGCCTGCAATTTTAAATTACTAAAATAAATAAATAAACTACTTTTTGGCACACAACCGTAGTTGTTGGTCTCTTCTGAAAACCTTTTTCTTAAGCTTTTAATAGATTATGGATTACAACTTGTATCGAACATCAAGTCCTGTGAACTCCTTCATGCAGTGGGAGTACGCAATTCTCATCTCTTCAATTTGGTGTTCAAAGTTGCAGAATAGGAGAAGCATTCAGCAGACATCGCACACTCGCACTATGTTCCACAGGGTATTACAGGATCCAATGAGATTATGATGAGAGAATGTGTCATCAAAACGTCATTCACGTGAGAAAGTTTTTGAATTCTTTTTTCAAGCGTGAATGGCTGAAAAACACCCTTCGGAATTTCGACTCATAAAGCGGACACAGTGATGTCTGTGGGCCATTTACATAGACGATGGGTTATTTGCATCATCAGACGAGAAAGATATTGAGCGCTTAATTATCTATCTTGAACATGAATTCGAGATAAAGTTGTCGGAAGCGTCGTATTTTTTGGTGTTAAAAATCATAATCAATCTTATGCCGGGAAAGTACTACAGAGGTTCAATATACAGGACTCTTATCCTGTAACAACACCTGTTACAACGTCTCATGCCGGGTCTAGTGGTGAGGATTTAGAAACGTCGAGATTCCATTTTTGTGAAGCTGTGGAAAGTCTCTTGTATCTCACTGTAGTGACCAGATCCGATATTGCTTTTACAGTAAACAGTGTAAGAAGACACCTTGAAAATGCACAGTTGGTCCATGTCAATGCTGTGAAAAGGATTCTGAAGTACATACGGGGCACACAGAATTATGGAATACTTTTTAAAGTAGTAAAATAGAGTTAAACATTAATTTTTATAGTGATGCTGATTATGCTGGAGACGTTGAAACAAGACCAGTGGATTTGTTTTTTTCTGTTTGGTAACGCCACCCTTTCGTGAGGATCAACTACTGAGTCGGAATATGTGTGGCAGCCAGTCAAGCAGTAAAACAATTGGTCTGGCTAATGGACAATCAGAGCGCGATTAGGCTTGTGAAGAATCCAAAATTCCCATAAGCGAAGGAAATACATACGATCCAACAGATTTGCTGATATTTTAACTAAACCTTTGTTAACAACTAAATTTTTAATTTTTCGTAAACAAATGGGTTTAAAAAATCTTTATATATTTTTGTTTTATATAATGTTTTTGATTTTGAATTTATAAAAAAATGTTTAATAAAAGTGGGAGTGTTGAATTTATGTATTCAACTTTTACTAGCACTATTGTAATAAGAAATAAGAAGTAAAGTATTGTTCTGAATTGATAACTTTCTATACGAAACGAAAAAAAGTTAATTTTTCTTATTACCCGGGATAATACCGTTATACAGTCCACAAGTCTGTCACACAACATTTTATATTTTTTCAATATATATGATTGTTAATAACACAAATTTCGAAAAATAGTCTCTTGTGTTAAAACGTCTTTTTTATACATTTCACAAATTTTCCTCGAAAACTGAAACGTTTAAATTTATTTTTATTTATTTTTATACAGATGTTGAAGAATTTGCAATTTTATCTCTGGATAATATAATAGATCAGGCGAGTAAACTATTTCTAAATTTCAGTTTTCAGTTAAAAATATCCGTGGACGTACTGAAATTATGCGGTTTCAAATATTAAATTTCAATAATAACGATACACTTTTATTAAACTGTGTAATTTTTATTTTTTTTGTTTAGAATATGATTTTTATTTATTACGTTTGTAAATTATCCGAAGTGATGGGAAATTTAAAAGAAATTATTAGTTTAGTTTAGTTAAAATATATTTTTTTTGGCTATAAAACCAGTCGAATACTTTGTGTTTTTTTGTTTTTTTTTTTTGTTTCACTCTTTTAATAAAAAAATCAACTCAAAGGGGAAAATTTATAAGTATTTACAAAATTGTACCTACAACGTGTTTCTCATCAGATCCCAGTTGACCCAAGATGAGCTCCAACGTCCATGTGCTAAAGTTTTACAAGATTTACCGAATACGGTTTGGTGATCAACGTAAAAATGTATATTCTGCCAGGAATTCATCGTATTTTGAACGGAAACGGTTTTTCATGATCAACATAATTTAGTCATGTTTATTTTTATAAGCGTTTCATAGAAATTGCAGTCAACTACAAGTTTTTCTGAAGTGAAATATGGATTATTTGGACCGTGGAACCAATGGCGGGTAGTACGATTCTGACCATGGGCGACGCAGTACAGCATGTTATGCGCCGAGGTTTGATTCCCAGTAACACGCCAAAGGCGTGGGAAGAGAGCAAATTGTGTGGAGGTCGCGGTCCGCCGCCGAAGTTTTGAAAGCGCGCTCACTTTCCACAAAACATTTTTGCTTGACGGAACCCCCCCTCCATCGACTACGAAGAGAGCGAGAAGAGAGGGGATTTTAAGATATTGAAGCCAAAGGGCTTCCTCTTTGATTTTTGACCGCCGACCGAAGAGGATCGAAATCGTCCACGCAATTATCGGTTCTGCGAATTTAAATAAAATAATTGTAAAACTAATAGTTGCGCGATTATAGATATTAAAATCATAGAATTTAAAGTTGTAGTTCTGTTTTTTTGTTGGTGATTAAATTGTTTTGATTCGCGGTGTATTTTTTTGTGTTCAAAATTGGATCGCGGGTTTTGGAGGAAGCGAGCGTGGCGATTGGAGCTCAGGTGAGTGGCCTAGCGGCTTTTAAATTGAGCACATTGGTTCATGTGGATGGTTTGTGTGTGTGTGGTGTTCAGGGTTTGGAGAAACATTAACCCACGCCGAAGTTCATTGCTCTTGCTGCAAGCTCGTCAGGCAAACATTTAAATTGAGGCAGGGGCGCCATATTCTTGGCAGGCGCTAAGGCTTCTGAACTTTGGGAACTTACCATAATTTTGGCTGGCACCACATAACCTCCCGCATTTTGAGCAGTCAATACAGTCGAGTAAGAGACAAATAAAGCCTCAAAGTATAACAAGCAGATAGAGAGCTTTAGAGCGAACATATAGTAGCTTATCTGGCACAAGCTGAAGCTGAGGATTTGGACACATCAGTTCCGTTATGTGTTCTACGTTCCGAACGGAAACAACAGGAAATATTTGAGGATCTGTAATACGCTGTCAAGAAATTAGGAAACAAAAGATATCAAGCAACGACTGGTGGAACGCTCATCCAAATATAAAGTAGAATCAGAGGACTTCAGAGAGTCTTATATCAGCTACTTAAAACTTCAGGCACAATTCAAAAAGCTAGTGGAGGAACTTAAACGGGAAGGGTAGAATACATTCTGCTCATTATTAGGTAAAGACACCGCAATGTCAATAATGTATCGAGGTATAGACTGCCTCCAGGAGTATCAGATAAATGGCTACCAGATTTCTTCAATAAGCAGGTGCCACCATCTTGTGTACCCAAAAACTCGTCACCGGGATTAGACAAAATTTCCTTAGACCGGATCCGAAACATGCCAGTATGCGCGAAACTTCACATGATGAACCTTTTAAACTAAAGGTATAGAGTTGGAAAGTGCCCAGAAGTGCGAGGTTATAGAAATTCATATCTGCCTGCTGTTGTGCTTAAGGAAAACGGTTGAGAAAATGTTGCATTTACGTCTGGACTTTTGGTCTGAAAAACTGTCCAAAATATCGCAAACCCAATTTGGATTCCGTGAGAGACGGGCCATCCAAAACTTCCTTGCTCTTCCTGCATATTAATATCATATCATATCTTCACAAACATTCTATTCTGTATTTTATATTTCTAATTAAAAGTTTAACTTTATCTTTAAAAAATATTGCTTTGACAAAGATTTTATATTATAAATACTCTATACAGAACTTTCTGTTTAGATTTCGGTACGATAAACTTTTATCTAGAACTTTCTGAACAAGACTTGAGTCCAAGACTTTCAATACCTTAATAAAACAAATCTTATGCTGTCTCACTTTTCTCAACGAATACTGAACTGTCAGCTTTTATATATATATATAGTTATATATAAAACTCGAAATCCAAGAAATACAATTATTGTCCGCCATGGAGCGTACTTTCATATATATATATCTCATCTGTAAATATACGTATAAAAGGAAAATAAATACATAATTCATGCAAACAGCCAAAATCAGCCTGCGGGATTTTCTTCCTGGCTAAGAATCTCGTCTAATACTGGAGATTTTCAATTTAAAATATTGTCTATATAATGTGAGTACAGTGATACCAGCACAGCACAGCATTAAAGCCAACAAAAAAGTACGAGAACCCGAAATTTTCAAAAACACCCACACATATATACGCACAGAATATGCGTTCTTCACCCAATACCCAAACAAAGGATTTTCACGTAAATTATACAGGTGTATAAGCGTATAGTAATGTTTACATGTATTACACAAGCGCAGAGATATGCATTATATATACACGCACGTTCTGGTGCTATATGGTCATACGAACGTATATATACTAAAGTTGTATATATTCATGTATATATACCTAATATATGTATATATGAATGTGCGCTAAAGCAAAAGGTATGCTCGACGACCCGCTTTCGAACGTACAACATAATTCTAATGCTGTGTAATATGTATAATGTATATATATGAAGCCTATAGGACAACAGATCAATATTTTGAATGCGAGCATTGAATCCATAAAAAAAACTTGCTAGTTTTATGTTTTATATTTTGTAATATTATAGATTTTATTGTAAAACTACATAATATTATACAGAAGAGCATTGTATATATTTTGTAGTACCCTAACCTTCTCCCCAGTCCCCCCATCCTCTCAAAATCGTAGCGTTTGGAATAGTGTGTGTAACAGTATTACGTCTGACTGAGCATCAAAAGCGAAATTCCGCATTTCTTCTGGAAAAACCTCAGCTCGAGGGAAAAAAAAAACGAGAATCGCAAACAATAAACTCGCGGCTAAAGTGTGCTTCCGTTGTTCGATACTCATGTGCGCTAGTGTTTGTTAGAATGTATGTATATGTGTGTGTGTGAGTGTGAGTGTTTGTTTATAAAGGTTCTGGTATGGGAAACTTGTGAAATGTATGCATTTTCAGCCACTCAAATAATATTGTGTATACAAACATATTTTCCAGAACGACGAACAAAATTCGGTTATAAAGTATCGATTTCACATATGAGAGGCGAATAAGGATTTTCATTTGTACACAAAGTCACGAATACATTTTCTCGGTTTAAAATTCAAATTAGCAGTACATTACAAGCTCACACTGAGTATGTGTGTGCGTGTATGTATCGTAATTAAATAGAGTGATAATAATAATTATCTGTTTAATGGTGTCTTTCTTACGCTGTTGTTGTTTTGGCTGCGTGTTCGTTTATTGCACTTAAACTGGCTCGTTCTTACGTCCCGTCCCATTGAACCGGGCCATGTTTTGCGAAAGTGCACACACCCCGGCGCTAAGGAGTCTTTCCGTACTCACATACACAAACACACGCGCCCGAACGTTACATAAACCCCGTTCGTCTGCAAGGTTAATCCTTTGTACTTTGCCGAACTCGTACGGCGGCTTATGTCGATTTTCACAATTTCCACAAATTCCACATGTGCTCGTATTTATAAATATATGCAAATCTATCTATAATGCCGTAATCACTCTACGCGCACACACGCACACAATCAAACTGGGTCAAAATGATATTAAAAGACCTGACCGAGACGCACGAAATTGCACGAAATAAATATCGCGGCGAAAAGCTCACCAATTTCCATACATTGCGGTCGTTTAGCGCGTATCACACGTTTCTCTCGTACGAGTAACATTTATCTATATTGACACAAAGAAGTTGGAATTTTCTTATGAATAAGCTTCTACTGCAGAAAATACACAGCTTTATATTATCACTGTATGGGTGTGTATATATATATATATATCAATGTGTAATATATCCACAAGAGACACGCATCACACGTCTCGAAACGTGGATTCGATCACGACGAGAGCTTTACGATGACTGAACTTACGATGGCCGATGTATCCAGAATATATACCGTTATTATTGCATTTTCTTCGTGTACGTTCGGGTGTCAGACGAGAGAGTATGAGCACATAGCTTTTTTCTATTTACCAATAAGCTTTCGACAAAAGCTCTGTGTATTATGACCACTTTGTTTTGTACATAACGGCGAACACGTGGTTTTTGGAGACAGGCGCGCGTGTGTACCAGTTAACCGCACACTCTTGTAGCTAGGCAACGAGTAATGATGTATTTGTATACACCTATAGATATTGTAGATAATAGATAGTATATCACACACACACACATTTATTATAGAGCGGTTAAACTAATCGTTATAGAATTGTGCTGAGACAATACTCTCGGTTAACCCATGAAGAAAATTGGCTGTTGCATTTAGCATATATACGAGATAGGATCTTATAATTATGTAATGTAGGGGGAGTGGTAATCTTTTGCGAAAATCAACCCAGGTAATACATATATATTGTAGTTTAAATTATTTATGTACGTAATACACAGATAGATTATAATATGATCTAAATCTCTGTCCATGGAGCATGGAGCCACCGGTTCGGAACTAATTGTCGTTGAGGGCCCTGGAGAATTGGAACGTAATTTATATTTTTTCCTTCACATAGTTGCCTTCGAAGGCGATACACTTGCGATAGCGATGTCTTCCTCATTCGATCTAAATCTATTTTCCCGAAGACACCGTATGCAGGCCATAGTATAGGCCTTTTTTTGCTTTGTTTTCATTTTAATAAAATCTAAAATTCACTAAACGTACTACATTTTTCTTGATACATTTACAGTTGTGCGAGAGTAAAAAAAACAGTAATTTATTATTGGTCAAATTTTACTCTACAGCAACGTTGCTGGACTGTCAATTTTAACTTATGTCGCAGATTCTTACTTGGGTTTCAGTGTTTCGTTGTCCATGTCACATCCCTTCCATAATGGAAACTCTATAGCTCGTTCTATCCAGGATAACTCCTAGGAATTTTACTTCAGTGTTTCATTGAAATATATGGGATATTTGCTAAATTCATACTGCCTTTTATCGGTGAGGAGAACTATGATTTTTTTTTATGATTTCCCCTTTGAATATGCATGCTACTAGCGTACAATGTTTGCAGACATTAATAGGATATTTCGCAAACAGGACAAGGAAGGATTCCAAACTGTCAAAGATACTCAAATAATACCAGCCAGGAGCTGATAATTTGTGACGATCAAGATAAGCTAAACATAATTGGATGTCACTTTGAAAAAACGCATCGTCTCAATACTGACCTAAGTGATCTGGACACTTGCAGAACCGTTGAAAGCACGTTACACAATTTTGATATGGCAAACTCAGCGACAAATAACACAATAATGCAATTTGACATTGAAACGAGAGCGGACTGTTTAACCTCCATGATCGCAAACAACTATTTCACGACACTCGATAACTTGAAACTCGTCATTAAAAAGCTAAAAAACAAAAAATCTTCGGGGTACGACGGCATACCCAACGTAGTTTTGAAAAACTTGCCGGAAACTGTCATGCGGAGGTATTGCGTGATCTTTAACAACGCACTGAACAATTGCTATTTTCCGCGCAAGTGGAAAAT
>JANSTU010032996.1:0-11815 GCA_027564075.1 Bolitophila hybrida
CATTTTCATAAAACAGTTTAATGATTTGCACGTGCTGCTCGACACTGTAACCTGCCATGGTGGTTTGGGAGGACGGATTGAATATAACACACTGCATTTGACATCTGTCACTCAAACAACATGGCCGCAATGAGCGTCCCTATTGGAAAACCCTTTAGTTATAAATGAGAAATAAATATATTTAATCATTTAAAACTAAGAGAAAAAAGATAATATTGGGGCGAAGGAATACTCTTAAAAATGGCCATTATGTAACACTTTTTTTTTGTCTTCAACATAATATAAGTTCTAAAACCGAAATTAATTATTAACATTTAAAAATATCATTATCTCTCTCTCTATCTCTCTCACTCACACTCACTGTCTCGCACTCTCACTCTTACTATCAGCAACACCCACCAGCCCCTTCTAGAGTGCTCAACCTAGAAGCAAAATGCTCCGAAACCGCCGCCATCTAGATACTTGCGAGATCTGATGCCAGATTAATTCCAGACACAAAATCACCGTCAAGGTTGTAATTTCCCTGCTGAATATTATTGCTCCGTGAACCCACGAACAAGCCAAAGTACAGACCCTTGTGTACACAAATTCATAAATGATAAATATTACCACATTGCAGGCGGACACTAAAATAATTTAATGAATGATAATATGGAAAACAATCAGCTTCTTCTCACTGACGACTGACCGCATACATACAAATTATATAATTGTATTAAATGTATTGTTGTATGAGTTTGGTACTTGTATTGGTGATTTAGTATAATTGTAATTAACAGTGTAATGAATTCGACGTGTGTTGTCGGCGCGGCGGCTTAATCAATAAATATGTAAATTGACTCATTATGCTGTGTTTATGTTTAATTGTTTAATTGTATTTATATAATAATAATTTACATATGTTACGCAATGTGTGTGTGTGAATATTATAGAAAAATTGAAAATATGCTAAATAAACGAGGCGAAAAAGAGGGTGCGGCAAAGGACTATGACGACAAACAAGATAAAGATAGGATAGGATAACGAGAAGAGAAGAAATATCTTTGGAATATATTTACAACATTGTGTAAGTCAAAATCATATTTTAAATTCATAAAAGCACACACCCACATACAAAAGAAGATGAAACAGCCCAAGACACGATTGACTGACTTTTGATCTATGCTTTAAACATAGTAGAGAAGCTCACGCGCGGGTGTTAACAAATTCTTCGATGCGGGCGATTGTTTAAACTCACTGCACTGTAAAAGTCAGGGTTTTTCTATAAATTATTTGAGAAATATGAAATGTTTTGTGGTCACTGGTCAGTGATGTTGTTTTTGTTGTTCCGAGCAAATTAAGCACTTTGATTCAAGTAGCTTTTTTGTGTGTTGACATGAGCTCCGGTATATATTATACATACGAGTATATACATATTTATACATTTATATGGTTTTTCAATTTATTATCTGAACGTTTGATCTTGTGTTCTGTTCTGGTGCGCTGTTGCCTTGAACCAATAAGTTAATTATGTAATTAGACAGATTCACTTCTTGTTTGTGACCGGTCGAGTGTACTCATGCATATTAGGATGGGGTTCGTCGCTGCTACATATACTCATGTCTTTTGTTTGTATCACTCTGCATTTCAATACTATATACATGTACACCGATTGATTGCACAATTTGCTAACTACATTGAGTAGACAATTTATTTAATGTAATTGCGACTTTTTATGTTTACGCACAATCCGGTCTATGGCGCGAATAAATGAAAATTTACTAGAGAAAGTAAACACAATCAGACCGCAGTCTTATACGAATTGCACGTTTGTTGTGTGCAGTATAATATGTAAGTCACCAGTCTATACACATATGTTTGAAACGAAATAAATGCGCACGATTCACGAGTCTGTTGAGGCGTACAAAATAAATAATGTATGTGTGCGAAAACTACGACGATTCTGGTCAAACTTGCTTTTCGGAAAAGTGTCCCTCTTTGCGAAGCGGTGTGAGGTGCAAGCGCTGGTCGTTATATGTATAGCCGTGAACTTGGACAAACTGACTTAAATGCGTAACGTCTAGAAACCGCCGAGGTTCGTTTCGATATTAACGGGAGTGCAGTGAGATATTTAAAAAAAAAAGAAAAGTGATAATTGTCGGCAGTGAAATGCCGTCGCTGCTGATGCTGCTTGTGCTGTGCATTGTGATTGCTGCGCAGAGAACTTGTGTATTTGGGGAACAGCATTTCACGGTAAATCTGGAAGTTTTTTAAGCATTTTGGTATTCATTCTGTTTAAACATTTAACAGATCACAAAATGTCTGACGACACCGAATACCTCGAAGAAAGTGGAGAAAGTTGTAAACGAATGTCAGGATGAGGTTAAGGTTAACATTATCAAGGGTAAGTAGAAAGTGTTTTTTTTAAATAATTTGGGTGTAACAATGTAAATATCAAATTAAAATAGTATTAACATCGTGAATTAAAAAAAACTGTTTCAAAATAATTTTTGAGGGTTTTTAACATACTTTGACCGAAAATCAAACCAGAACTATTATCGTTTTAATGATATTTTTAATTCGTTACCCATTGAACTATCAAACTGACTTTAGCAAAGTAATTTCGATGGCAAATCCAAAATTTAATAGAAGAATCATCTCCAAAATTGGTTCAAGTTTTTTTCCTATTTTTTTTATCATTGTATTACAGAAGCTTTCAGCATCATCCACAAGAGTCCATGGGAAAACCATGTCGTGCATCACGACCACAATAACCATCATGAACATATGCCACCACCGGACGATCCACACTTTCAACAAGAATACGAACTATTCGACAATCATGCAAGGAAACGAAGCGATGATTATCCAACACACTCGACGTCCGTATCGTACCAGGACAAACGCATAGCTGGGGTATTCTAACCAATTAGATTTTTAAAAAATATCTAATTAGAATTATTTTATAGTGTTTGATGCATTGCATTTACGCCAAGAATAATGCCGTCGATAAACTGGGCTGGCCCACTCTGGACGGACTCGTTAATTTCTACTCGGAGGGCGTACACGAACATGGCTACTTTATGGCAACACTGCGCGCTGTGGACGCCTGCCTAAAGGGATCCTCGGCCAAGTATCATGTAAATCGACATGTTGCCCCAGGTATTAAATAAATTCTATAAAATACAAATATATCGCCTGTGTTGATGTGCTCCATTTTCAAATCACTCTCTAAATGTGTAGACCATGGCAAGAGCTGCGATCTAGCATTCGATGTCTTCGACTGCATCTCCGACCGCATCACCGAGTACTGCAGCGAGCATCATTATCACCACCATGCCACCAGCGATTAAAAGTGCACAGAAGCACAACATCCACATTTTATATCGTTTTATGCTGTATTATTTTTATTATAATGTATACTACACAATAATATGCGGTCTTGTATGCTGTCAAGGGCGCATATACACTATGTAAACAGAAAATACTCATAATTGGTGAATATTGTATGTTAAATAATAATAATTTATAATAATTTATAGTAATTTACAATAATTATTCGAATGAAATTGTGCGAATGCGATCTTATCGGTTATGAAAGACTCAAATCACCTACAATAATAATAATATTTACATGGCGGGGTTTTTGAAGTGTTATCTGTGAAGTCAGTCTTCTATTTTTTCTTCTTCTGGTGCCAAGAAAACGGATGTCAATTTTTATGTGTATTCGGATAGGTAATATTTTTTTGCAAAACCACACAAACCCTTTTTAAAAAAAACCCTGCCTTGAAAATATGCATTTCGCATATTTTAACTGCATTTCAATTTGAAGATCTATTCTCCACACAGGAAACACAACACTCGCATTCAATGATTTCGGACACACGTAATTTGCATGCTGTCAAAATTCTCCAGATGGTGTGACTCCAATTTGGCACTATTTGCAGTCAAGGTAAAACAAAACAAAAAAAAAAAAAAACAGCAACACAAATGCCCCGCAAATTGAGTGTTATCTTCATCGTGTGCGCGAGCAAGCACTCAAACGAAATTATTATATTAATTTAATATTTTGTGTAAGTGTGTATGTTTTATAGCGAAAAACATCAAAAAATGGAACTAAATTTAAATACGCCTAAGGTCACAGGTGAGCTGAAAAAATATTTTCCATAACACAAAGTGCTTCTGCCGAGTAAAATTATATACACAACAAACTCATTTAAACATTATTATATATAAAATATATAGACAATAAAATCGCTGATGAATGAATCTCGCGCGCAAGCGTGTTTGCAAGCGCACGCGCGCGCCAATGTTCAATGGGCGGATTTGAGTGTGAACCACGCGATGCGCACTCATGCATGAAGTGAGCAACGCAAGAGCTCAGCTTAAAGTTGTTTGCTTAAAAGCATTTTTGCGGATTGGTATCAACGACTATATATGACGACGTCTATGGCGCACGCATGTTTTGATTTATAGCGACGTTATAGGACGCTGAACGCAATAATTATATATACACAAGAATTAAGTGATTATATAAGATACGGACAGTTCAACAGACTAGATCAATGACACAATGTAGGGTTTTGGGCGTGCAATGTATCTGAAGCGTGAAATAATATTGCTTGTGGTATCCTGCCCAAGGTGATAAAATGGATAGAAGTCATCATCACGAGTTTCAAATATTTGCGTTTGGATTTATACATTTTTCAAAATTTGAACAAAAACATTTTTTTTAAGTTTCTTCAAATATATTTATATTCTTAATGTCAAAAAATATAATTTTCAAAAGTTTGGTAGAAAAAACAAAATACAATTTTTAATTATTTGTAAAAAAATAAATACATTTCAAAGTTTGATAAAAAATAAATTTCAAAACTTTGTCAAACTAAATTGAAAAAGCTTTTAAGAAGCGTCGACAGAAAAGCGATTTGGCTCGCAACGACGGATAAGCCTCGCAACTCCTCAAATGGAGGAAAAACGTGAAGTTGGCCCCTTCTTTTCTTGCTTGAACTTTTCTAACCCGATTAAAATTGTAGTCCAACAGAAGTCAGTTATATATATATTATCAATCAGAATAATTGTTGTCCAGGATAGCAAGTTGATTTCTGTGTTCGAACGCTGACATCCTTGCCCGGATGTGTTTTCAAGAATTTCCAATGTGTAGTTCTGGTTGTGTAATGTTCCAGTTAGAGCGCTGATAAAGTTGGTGAAAGTACCAGTGTGACCAACGTTTCTGACAGCGGTTTTCTGCTAGAGCTAGAAAATTCGGTTCTGGAACAGTGATGATCTGATACAGAGAGGGCAATTTAGACAACAAACAAAAGAAATCATCTTTGGTTTAGTGCACTTTCGCAAAGTTTATTCTTTTTTTCTTATTAAAGTCGTGGACGACTTTTCCATTAAACACCTCAAGCTCAGTTTTAATTATGTGTGCACTTATTCTCGGATTCTCTTTTACTTTGCGTATAAACATGCGTTTATCGTGCTCATTAAAAAGTTTTGAGCGACCTTTTTGAGGTATTGAGTCACTTCTATCTTCGTTCTTATATCTCAAAACAATATCACTAACTGTACTTTTTTCATGCTAATCAAAGAAGCAATTTCTCGGTTTGTTTTACCTTTTTCATAATTGAAAACTACTAATTGCCTTTGCTCGAAGGTGGAATTTTTATAAATAATGTGAAAATTGTGCTCATTTACTGACATTTAAAATTGATAACAAGCCTCTATATACTTTTATGGCCATATTATGTGTAACTTTATTATTTTGTCCGAATATTAAAGTGAAGTGTTTTTTTTAAAGAGTTTTGATTGTTGTTCAAATATTTTTTTTATTTTCAACATTTTTTTAATATTTTTCCAGATACATATCCCCTAAATTATCATCTCAGAATGCAATTATGTTTTAAACGTTGTTTTAAAAGTACATTTTTAATATTTTTTCATGTGTTCGAATATTAAAATGACTAACTGTATAATATCCATAAAAAAATACAAAAATGGCAATGACATTTGAATTTTAATAGTAACCGTGAAAACATTTTTTTCTCTTTAAAGTTTAAAGTATTATTATCTGAATTTAGGTTTAGGATCCAATAAATTTAAAATAAAAAAATCCAAGTCAATCCATCGAGAAATTCTTGAGATATCGTGGAGACCAGTTTTAAAAACATATATTTTCAGAAAACGTAAAATGCAATGCGGCCATCTACGGAAGCTCGTCTTTCTAGAGCCAGCATTTGAATATTTTGTATTTGAGAAGGGATAAGAGAACATAATTGTTTAACGGTTAAATAAATTATGCTTCAAAGAAATTAGTTTCCAAATGGAGATTTGAACATATCTATCAACATTCATATTTCCAGCGTGCTTAATAATTCTGAAGGCAATATTTTGAAATACAATTAAAATGAATTAACTGGGAAGTTTTTTTTCAACGAAAATGATAAAAATATAGATTTTCTGTTTTCTTGATAATTAATCATCGCCAAAAATATTCGGTCAAGGTTTTATTTTTAGGAAATTTGCAAAATTCAGTATTATTCAACCTTTTTTTTCCAAATCACCTTTAAAGACTTTTATTCGGGTATCATTTATTTGGCAATTGCATTGCCAGCCTGTCGGTTGTTTCTGTCTGGCGCTTCCGAAACAATAAATGTAAATGCGTCAATCCGAACTTTGAATATATTGCACAGCAGCAGCTCTTCGCTTCATTGTGTGTCGATACACCAAAAACAAAGATGCCAAGATCAAGACGCCGCGCAATTCTTTAGCCGCCGAAGATCGCTTATCCGCCAACTATATATATATACAAGTGGCCCCTTGTAATATGCCCGTATTCATCATATTTTGAAACATATTTCGGATAAATGCTAATTACCGGTTCGATTTTACGTTTACATATATTATATATACACCGGATGTTTGGTCGAAGAACTGCCAAAAGACAATGGAACTAGGAGCGCATGCTCGGCGCACATTGTTATTTTATATGTTTATACTATACACTTCTGATGCACTCGCAAATTATATAAAGAATGCTCGGCGAGACAATTTTTTTTTTTGGAATTGTATACAATAATACGCAGATTTATTGAATTGTGTATATGGTGATTTTTTCGTGATTTCAAATTACTAAGATGTGGACAACCAATTAGCCGCTTAAACACCCATACAGATCCGGCACAGTGGTGAGGCGACGCAAAGCAAGCATAAGCTCACAAAGGAAGTCGTTGTCTCAAGAACATTGCCTACCTCTACCCATCTCAAAGATTTTACACGCGTTGGTCGCGCGTGCGGTGTGCGCAAATCGCGTGAAAATTAAGAGGGATCCGCATCGTCGAGAATCATATAAAAATGCGGCCTGGGAAAATCAGCATTCAGTTCTATTGTTGTATTGATCAGAGTAAGTTTATATACGGTGCGCGGTGTCTGATGTGCTTAAGTGCGGATTAGATAAATTATTGTAAAACATTTAAGTGCGCAGTTAGATTTGTGAATGGACGCTAGGCTTCTGTGAGTTTGTGAATATTCAAACAATTTAAAGGCATTTTCAAAAGGGATTACACGAAAAAAGGATTAAAATGCGAATGGATTGTTGGAGTCAGTGGTGGAGATGCGGTAAACTGTTGCTGGTCATCGTGGCTGTGGTGCAAGTTGGTGAGATTGGAGCAGATGATTCGGACTACAATGTGATCAATAGGGATGGATCGTTTTCATTTGGGTAGGATTACATTTTCCTCAAAACATTTGCTGTAAACATCTTGTTTTCTGTGAAACCTGTTTTATCTACGAGTAATTTATGTATTTAATATTGCTTTGGATATATTTATTTTATGATGTCATCTAATTCAAGTTAGAAAAACACCAATATTTAAACAACTAATGTAGTTTTAATAAAGATCTTTAGATTATTGTTTTCAAAAATTAAATTTCAAACAATGTGATATTTGAGGTTTACGCCCTAATTTTTTTTATAAATTACATTTTTGTATAAAATGATCTAAAAGAAGGTTGTAGGTTCGCTAAAAATAAGCCCTTACTTCTCACTTCTCAGATAATTATTTATTTCTTATTTTTTAAAACCAAAAAAAAACATATATTTTAGAACATTTTAGCAAATATTTCTGATATAACTATATAAAATTGTAGTTTATCCAACAACGATGAGGGTAGTCATTACCACAGTGCATCAGGAGCTGCCAACAAAGTCGTTCGAGGCCGATATGGTTCACGAAGTCCGGTCACTGGACGAAACGAGGAAACTACATACACGGCGGGCCAAAGAGGGTAATGTTCTGTTTTATTTAAATGGTCATCATCTTTAACAAATATCACTTGGAACCTTTCATTTTATGGACTATAAACTCCTATGCATCTTTTTTTAAATACCACTTGCAATTAGAGATTTTATATGAAGCCATATTTGGTCTAGAATCTCGTCAAGCATAATTCAACTTTCACTGATCTAGCCTGCTGTCCTCCAAACAAAAGCTTTCAAAGATGGACAGAAAACTCCTCCATCCACCTTATTTTTTTATCCGATATAAAGTTGGCCTGCTTTTTTCAATAAAAAACATTCTCATACATTGACTAAAAACTCCTACATTCATATTATTTCCAATATAATTTAATTTATACATTTTTCTGTAAAAATAACCTCATTCCATTCATAACCGTTACGAAACTAGGAAAAACTGCTATTTTAAAAAGTCAAAAGTCATACTCCATTTTTCATTAATCTGAAGTTATTTTACCTTTTCCCAAAAAAAAAAACACATTCAAAAATGGATAAAAGAAATATCCACAAATAATTCCTTGACCAATCGATCTAATGTTGGTCTTCTTCTCATAAATGAACTAAAAACTCCTACATTCATCTTATTTCAAATATCACTTGCAATCTCACACATACACAATATATTCATTACACATTTATCTGTAAAACAATGCCCATCGAACACAGCAAAAACTCATCCCATTCATAACCGTTACACAAATCGCACCAGGCCCAATAGATCAGGCGATCACAATGAAGATCTACATTCATTATTTCTAACACATATATAGGTACAGTCGAACACATATATAAACAAAAACCATGCGCAACACACGCGATCTTAGGGCGTTCAGCTCGATTGCGTGCGCTTCATAGCAAAGAAAAACATTACACTGATTATGCAATTGATCTTTACGATATAGATAAGATTTTCAAAATGGTACATTGAAACTCGCACAAAAACTATTTCTATCGCTTGCTAGTACTCCATTGTATTATATTGAACTTGGTACTAGTTGTGGATTACGCATACATACGATCGAACTAGATCCAAATATGATTGGATGAATGAAATTGTGATGTTATTTCGATGTCTGTCTTGAATGTATAGGTATCGTGCACGTGGACCAAACATTCATCGGAAGATGGATTTGTCACAGGTGCCACGTGGTCCAGTTGGATCGATTGAAGACCCCCTGGCCGATCCTCTTGATGATCCAAGCTATGGATTTGGATTTCGCACGAGTGAACATCAACGAAGAGAGGACGCTGATAGCACTGGATTTGTGAGAGGTTAGTGGGATCAGTATTTTTCAGTTTATTTAATATTTCGCTTATCACACAGGACTTTACACCTACTTGGATGACGTGGGCGAAAGACACTCGGTGCGATATGGTGCCGGTGCTGGGTCTGGCTATCAAGTATCAAACGCTGTGCCCGATACACCCTCATCGGTACGTTACAGTGCTCCTTTGTACAAGACTGCTCGTGGTGCACGTGGTAGAGTATCATATGAACGTGGACCTGGAGGACAGTACAAGTTCATTGCTTCCGGACCAGATCAGCGACGATCGGAGAGCACTGGTGCTGACGGTATCACACGTGGATCTTACTCCTATCTGGATGATAAAGGATTACAGCGTACGGTTCAGTATATTGCCGGAGCTGGTATCGGATATCGCATTGTACAGAGTACGACTGGGCCTGCTACGCATCTGGCACCACGTCCAGCAATTCCGGAGTTTGGTGTATTATCGCCACAATCGAACGACATTACAGATGATGAGGGTAGTGGCTTTAAAACATCTGAATCTGGTTCGGTGTTGCCAAGTCGAAATCCGACAGGATCGGGTTCGCAAAGCGGCACTGGATACGGTCGAGGAGGCCCCAACCGAGGTGGCAGTGGAATGCGAGCAGGTGGTGGTGGTGGCTACAAGAGCAACACAGGTAATCGTGGTTCTAATCGCCAAAATGACGCTGACGATGAACCTGAGCACCGTGATCGAGATCCACTACTGAGCAGTGGTTTCGATGAACCTACCAACAGCAATGAATTCGGTCAAAGCGGAAGCACAACTTCATCACGACCAACAAGTAGTCGTCCCATTGCACACGCATCCGGCGTAGGCTATACACCGCGTCCCACTCACTCACCACACTCAAGCAGTCGCGGTGGCATGAAATACTCCGGTTCACGTGCTCATTCTGCGCCGCCCAGCAACGATTTAAATCCACCGTTTGTGTCCAGTGATGATGGGGCACTGTCTCGCAATCGTGATCAAGACTGGACGAACAGTGGACGTGATTCTACCCTAATTAAAAACGTTGGAAACTGGTACGTTGGTCTACCTCCAGGTTCATCAGTTCGCGCGCATGTGCAAAACATCGATCTGTTACCGATCGGCGGACGTCCACCATCGCCGAGTGAAGCTCTCAAAGATGATGAGAATCGATCGCCAAAGTTCTACTAGAGCTATTCTCAAAACTGTATACTGTAACTGTATTTTATATAACTAGCAGAAACATACACTTAGATCCATTTTAACCTCAAGACTTTGTAGACATATACTGATTATTATTTGTGAGGTTAGAAATGGACAAGCATATAGCATAAACTGTACAAAAGAAGTTTTTTGTATTACAAATACTTAATAAAATGTATTTTTTAACCATATTTTAGAGAATTTGTTACTTTTGTTTCAAACATGGTTCACCATTTTAAAAAATCTGTAATTTTAGAATTGGACAGTATTTAAGATGTAACTGTAAATGGTTGCATAGGACTCGCAGTGCTATCGCAGTGTTTTAGGTTGCTGCTTTATAACACACTCAATGAAAAAATGTTTGTTGGATTTCGACTTCAAGACGACTTAACGGCAATTGTGATGCGGTGGAGAACACATACAATCGTGTTTACAGCTGACGTCTAGAAAATGTACCTACAGATTGCAGTAGATCTTACCGACAGTGATCTTCAGCGAAACGTCTGCGAACCTACATACTAAAAACCGTTACTTTTGGAACGGCATCAGCACCATTCCATTCTGTGAAATCGTTGTGAACACTTGCCGACCAGTTACCATTGTCCAGCGAGACTTCTACAATCAGGACCAGCTGCTGGACTGACTCCCCAATAGTTCTTGCGTGAATCCAGGACCACCCCAATCGATGGAACATCTTCGTGGGTAATCGTATAAGTGAAATGCAGAAATGCTACGACATCAATCATTAGCGATAGGACGCATCTGAACAGAACCCAGCAGACTGAGTTCTTGCGAGATCTCAACTGCACAACTTCCTGAACATCGACATTGGTGAACTGGCACCGAATGGCATGGCTGACTTGTGACATGGGTGACTACTTGGGATTTACTCAAACTGTGGTAAAATACTTTCAAATTATTTTAAATACAAAATACTTTCAAAATAGTATTTTAAATACAAAATACTTATTTGAAAATACAAATTACAAAATACTTTAGAAAACAAATCCAAAAATACCAGATTTTCGAGAAAAAAAATCCAGAAATAACATTTTTTCGAGAAAAAAACCAGAA
>JANSTU010033007.1:0-11815 GCA_027564075.1 Bolitophila hybrida
TTATTTATTTACACCACTATATGTATTTTGTAAACTAGTATATTGTAAACATGTAAACGATGTATGCAGTCTCTATTAGAGAGGTGGATGTCCAACATAGTTGGAATGGCTCCATCCTCACTTAGTGATGAGCATTTTTTTATAAACATTGATAATAAACGGTCAGTAGGGGTTTTCCCGTTTGATTTAAAAAAAAAAAAAATCAATAAAGTATCAATTTATAAAAAAAAATTATAAAAACGAATATAAAATAATATAAATATTTTTTTATTATTATTATTTTCAATACGCCTTATGACGTCATAAGAAATACCTGAGTTTTAAATTGATTTTGGACAATTTTGCGCTTATATTTGCCAATCATCAGAAATAATAGTAATTATAGTATAATTAAACCTATTACCTATTAACTTTAGAATAATGTAAATTTAGAAGCAATAAGCAAATGTAATGTGTTTCCAACCGACTCACCAGACCCAACGAAATAATTATCGGAAAACCTGTATAAGATTTTAAGAAAATTTAATAACGTTAGGTCCAAAAATAATGTGATTTTCTTGATTATTTTTTTATAGAAGAAAGGAAGTAAATGAACAACTTGATATTTTTCACAGTTATTTATCTATTTTTAATTGATTTGTCCTTCTGGAAACTTAAATTTACGTTTAGTATTTTAGATGTGTTTGGGTATGTCAATTTCAAATTAAAAATAAAAACAAATGTTTACATCAAACACTATTCGTCATCAGCAACTGCGATTCCAGTGTCCTCAGACTCCTTCCGCAGGCAGGATATTACTGGGCAATGGACATTGCGTCTCTTATCCCAGTAAAGTCTGATGAGGAGTAACGACCTCACGTAGGCGATCATTCGAAAATTGCGTCTGCTATCCCAGTAATGTTTGATGAGGAGTAAACAGACGATCGTTCGGGTAAGGGCCGAGTAAAGTCTCGGCGAAAACGGTTCACCTAGCCGTGACCAACAACATTGTTGTTTGCTCACTGACCCATCACGGATGATGTGCCAACGGGTGCTGATATTCGGTAGCTGTGGGCGACATATACCCGTTGGTTTGAAGGTGGTCGTTCGTTATTTACCTGCACGTATGTGTACCAGGTAACTGAAGATAAGAATACTGACCTCAGATTCCAATTTATGCCAGTGCAATTGTGCCATTAACTTTTGCAATTACAAATACATACACTGGGAGATCTCGCCAGTGAAATTCACTAGCATGCACTGTTGCACTGACAGATTTAAAAGAATGTTGTTTTTAGTGATTCGAGATTAGCGTATTTTATACAATATATTATTTCAGTGTTTCAATGAAAATGAAAATTTATGAAAATAATGGTTGCGTACTGTTATTTATAGTATATATAATTTTTTATTTTATTTTATTTATATATTTATAATTTAAAAAAAAACATGTTTCACTGTTAATTGTTAAACTTTAAAATTATTAAAATCAGTGTTATATAACTTTTGTAATATAGTGATAAAAATGTCGAAACGAAACCATAATACAGCTGTTTTGTCCTCGTATTTTTTGTTTTCAAGCGATATAGCGACGAGAAAAAATTGGTTGGGACTACGTGAGTCGGAGTGCAGAAATTGTATAAACATTCCGTTTGCTTGAATTCTGCAGCGGTAAAGCCGTATATTGAGTCAACTATCACGACAATTATTCCAGAAGTCCAATAAATTCCTTGCCACCGCCTAAAGCACTGCCTAACAGAGAATTGCCCGTTCTCTTCGCTGAAGATGCGTTCGCTATGTGGCCAAATATATTAAAACCATACAACCAACGTGGTCTTACAATGGTGCAATGGTACTACACTATCGACTGAGCCGGGCACGACGCATCATTGAGTATGTGTTTGGAATAATGTCTGCTCGAATGTGTGTAATTCCCCTTTTTCAATATAATCAAAATTAGTAATAGTTGTATTTTGCGTATCCTCTTTTGTATCGTTGGCTGACAAAATTACAAACTGACTTATCGCTGTTGCTGGGATGGATTTTGTGTTTTTTATTAAATTACTAGATTTGCCATCATATGTTTTAATTGTTTTTTTTTTGTATTAACAAATGTACTTTAACATCACTGAATTTACTACCAGTGCAACTACACTGACATGTACTATTTTCAGGTTTTGCCAGTGATTGTGACACTGCCATGCACAGGCATTTCACTGCCACTGGCGACTCAAACTTGGGCTATTACATACACTGGTAGTGACGTCAGTGAAAACCCAAAAAAAGTATACATTATATAAATCAATAAAATGTCGTACAATTTTGCCGTGATTTGGCACCAACCAACCCTACCCACCTTTAGCCATCCCCACATCGACCCTAAATATCAACATTTTATTGAGTGTAAATAATACGTTTAGGGAGAGAGGGACTCAAATCTTACCCAACATTTTTGTAAAATGTCATTTATGGGTAGCACAGAGGGGGTTGGGGGTTATGGAATATCAATATATAATTATTTCAATACTATCACATACTTTTTTTATAAAATACGACGAAATGGATAAAAGGTCAATTTATGTATGTGTATAGACTTTTAAGTGAGATGAGCAACAAAACTGAAGATAAAGAAAAAAAGAAATTATTCTTTAGGGATAGTGGCAGTTTAAATTTAAAAAAGTGAAAAAAATAACTGTTGGACCTTGTCGGATTTTATATTTTTTAATTACCGTCCGCAAGTTAATAAAAACGATATGTCGTTTTGTTTTCAAAAGTAGTGTAGTGAGGTGAGTATAGTTGTTTTTATACAAAAATAAGTGGACTATTTAAATATAGTTAATAAGAATAATACTGAGCTATTAAAGCCAAACAATTGTACGCGCATTGTGTAAGTTGTTCGACTTTGTTTTTAACAAAAGTCAAGTAAAATATGCAGTTCAAATGGTTAGGGTTTGAACGTAAGCTATTAGAATTCTGGCAAGAGAGAAACAATAAAGAAATGAAAAAATGTAAAAAAACCAATAGTAATTTTAAACAGTTAAAAAGTAGTTAGTAATAATGGACTAACTTTGTAATCATTTTACGTAAACGGGACGTAAGAGAAATACCAGAGAAGTAATAAGTAAACTATTTACCCATTGAGAAAATGTTGTTGACTAAGTAAAGATTCTACGTAAACGAAACGTAAAACATAAACTTATCATAAACTTATAACTTAAACGTTTATTATTATTTCTCGTATTCAGTAAACTGTTACACTGAACAAATTGAATAAGACAACAATTATGTTAACTACATATATACGTGACACATTTGTACATTATTTTAAAGCCTAAAATAATTCATATTTTTAAAATTGTCGCAAAAGATCTCTCCCGTATAAATCGTGTGATTCAACAATTTAAATGACATATTCTTTTAGCATGTATAAATTCGTAAACATTCATTTCCAATGAAGGCAGCCATAACATTTTAATATATTATTGTATAAACAAATATTTTTTTTACCAAACAAGTAAAGATAAATATTGTTAGGTAAATAAAAGTAATTTCGTCACTTGAAATTGTTTACCACAAATGTACGTGCTATTTACGTAATTAGAACCGAACTAACACATCTAGTAGACGTAATTTTACGGTCCAATTTTCCTGATTATTGACTTGTTACGTAAGTGTACCTTGGATAGTTGACAATTCTAATAAAATTGATAGGTGGGAGTTATTCAGTTTTAAAAAAGAATCGATGCTGTTGCTATATTTGTTCACCCAAACAATCCATAAAGCACTTCTGGTTCTCTCCAAAAATCATGAACTTGTTTATCAGAAAAAAAAGTTATTTCGTATTGTAATTATGAATTATTAATTAGGAGGTGATTTTCAACCCGCAGTACATGCTTAAGCACTAATAAAACCGTGATATCACAACACTAGACCTGAATTATTATCGGTATCCGCCAAGCATATTTCGATAGTCTTTTTGAGTATGCAGGTGCTACACCACCCGCGGCTGTCAATTTCCATTGAAATGCAAGCTTGTGAAAGTTGCCATGAATTTGTCAAACTTCGTACCTTCATGTTATTTTGTGTCAGGCCCGCCTACGTTCTAATCCAGTGGAGCATAAAGTCGAAAGAAACAGGTTACAAGCATATAATTAAATATTTAGGTCAGAATAAAATATTATATTGTCTTGTTAATCATTTTTAATAAAATCGAAAGTTTAAATTTATAAGTTTCGTTGGCGCTTTGAATGATGTATATATAAAAAAACGTGGGTAGACCAAGAAAATATTTTTTTTTTTTTTTATTTCGTATCATGTGGCAGCCGAAAGTCTCGTTTATAACTTCGTGGGCTGATAAATGTACACACAAACTGTACAAGTTTTTGTCGACTTTAATTTACAAATGGACTGGACTTACTCCAGTGGTAGAGTCGTGACTAAATAAACCTACAAGTAACTGTAGAATATAGGGTATTTTATCATACCTATGTGGATAATGGTATCGGCAAATCTTACCTTTCTATCACGGATGACTCAACAATCGACCTTTTGAATAATCGGTCGAGTCTAGACCGATTATTATTAAATAATGTATTATATAAATAATATAATCTTAACGTTATCTGGCCTATACCTCAGTTTGACTATTAAAACAGATGATTAAATATTTATGAAACTGGAATTTATTCAAAACTACACTTACATAATCAAAAGCAGAAACAGTTATTCTATAAGAAAATAATCTTATCCATTTAAATAAAAACTTTCTTCTTATGTCTAATAAAAATTGTTTTCAATGTATTTGTGCCAAAGTTATACCGCGGTGCAAGTTTTCCCTTTGTGCACAAGATTTTCTCATGTAAGTCATGTTTACCGTTTTTCAAACACACAATTCATCTTTTGAACACATACATAAAACACAAATATACATACTTCTTGAAATTAGCTCTAATTAACTAAGCTAATTAAATATTCAGAAAAGCGCTCCGCGTGCCTTACCAGTGTTTGTGTGCCCCACTCAATTTATTTTCACTCGGTCTAACTACAAACACACTTTCACATGTATATATATATATATATATATACATAACATATATACTCATACTCTTACACATATTCTCTAGTTCGTGAATTATATACAATTATACATACATAAGCACTCATTCACCTTAAAACATAATATATTATAATCTCCATGTTTGAGCATGTATTTTATGTAATGCAACACTCATACCAAAACCAACCCTAGCACACATTCTTACACATTCTTGCGATTAATCAATTTATAATTGAAGAAAATTTACGTGAACTTTATTCCAAAGAAAACTTATACGAGCTCGCAAACTATCAGAATTAGCTTACGAATGCTCAAGTAAAAACATAAAGAAAGTTTTTAATCTTATCTGAATTAGAGATACGTGCACGTTCACTCGCTCGCACACACAGCATACCCTTTTGCATACGAGTATAATAAGGATGCGAGTGAGTTTGGGTGTGCAGGTGGTCCTTGTCCATGAGAATTTATTTCGGAAAACGACAATTGAATATCGTTCGTATACACTTAAGAGAAACTTCTACGAGAAGTATTCTATATGAGAACATAAACATAACGATGGCTTTGGCCAAAAATGTACTCCCGTTCTATTAAATGTCCATTATCACAAAATAGTTCATAGTTCGCAAGCTTTCGGTTGAAATGTAGAAAAAAATTTATAATACAGACCAGCGAGTATGTGCTTGAGCATATACTATTTATTTATGTCTTGGGGGATGGGTTGGAAAAGCTCCTTCGCTTGTATAAATCATAATTACCATTTAATTTACCTTTTGACTATATGTACTCGTATATACATATATGCATTGCATACTTATATAATATACATTTGCATATCAACCCAGCTCATTATATATTCATTATGTGATACCCTTGAACTGTATTATCATTAGCAGCATTATGCCTAATTAAAAGAGGGGAGAACGTTGTTGTTTCTTGAGAATTACTCAAACACCGCGCACCACTTCCAGGCCAATGGTCGGAGAAGGGCCTCGCTCAGAAGATGGATTTTCACGCACGCTTGTTTGTATACAATTTATATATAGAAACACAGCCTAATTGATTTATATGCGCGTCCGCCGGTAAATCTACAAAACATTTATAATGATTGTACAAAACAGCACGTCACGCTGTGCGACCCCAATCCCTTACCAGAACCTTACAACAGGCAATAATTTAAAGTACTAAATTTATTTACAATAATATCCTGTCGCTCCGGGGTGACGCGACGAATGTATGTGAGTGTGTGTAACTTTGATATCCCCTTTTTCCTGGCTCAAATCTGGTTTTACAATAATTTCCGATTTTCCGATTCATTGGTATTAATGGTGCGGTTGACTTTGCACCGGATTCAAGGTTACGCGTATACTATATACGCTAGAACGTAAGGAAAATTTATAGCACTTGCGGTGTTGGTGGGGAAAGAGTTGAGCGGGGTACGTTGCGGTGCTATGGTGAACAATGGAACACGACGTTGGTGTTTTGTATGTGTAAATATATACTATACATATATATATTTATTCTGAAAATTGACCAGATTAACTCGAACAATAGCGCACAGGACATGCTGTTCCTTAGTTTCATTGAGCCCGGCGGAAGCAGACCGCACCATTTGTATGCGATCTCCGTTCCTTTTGTTCTTCGGGGTACACATATACAAATAAAGACAAACTCGCACATACAAACATTATATATATTGGATGGGTGTTTACTCACTTGGCATTTCATATGATTTGTTCTTGTGTGCTGAAGCTCTACATCGTATAATAGAATTAAGCGCAGTTACTCGAAAGCTCATTCTAAAGTTGCATCTAGTGAAGTGGTATCCCGTCAATTCGTCGAAAAACAATATGTCGAAAAAGGGTGTTATATTTAGTGTACTATTCCAATACCCTAGGTCGCCATTCTCAATGAGGGTGTTATCTATTTGTATTGTTTTTTTTTGTTATTTTGTTTTAAATTTACTCTTATTTTAATAGTTTAAAATTCGACGCTTTTTTTGACGAATTATTTTTCGACGAATTGTTTTTCGACGAATTGTCGTACAATCAAGTGAATGATATAAATGTATATGTATGTACTATAAAACATATCATACAATACAAATGTACTTATGTTCTATATAAGAGTGTATGGGTAATTCTTTATATAGTTTTATCTTCCAATCTCATTTATACGATCTGTTTAATCAGATCATAGCTTTACATGGCTGTAAACGCTGAACCACTTAATCAATGATGGTTTATATTGGTTTAAAAAGTAAATATAAAATTTTCGTTACTTGGCTCTGGCAACTTGACTAAATGCGCATAATTGGAGATATTTCTAGGAGCAATCCCATTGCTTTTGAAATGTTACTAGAAGGTCCACCGAGAACTTTGCGGATTTTCTAAGATAATTTGAATATAAGAAATATGTTGTGCCTTTCTTGAGATAAGTAAAAACATATTCAGTAATTTAATGTTATATATAAGATATATCATGGCGCTGCTTAAAATGCAAGCGTTCAAGTCATTGTCGCTACAAATAAAGCAGTTGCAAAAAACAGTAAATGTGCTGACCAGACGTTCCCCTCTCAACTGTGAAACAGAAATCTGTGGATTCTCCAGGCTCCGACGACGCTTAAAAAAATTAGGTCTGACACTTTTTTGACACCGCATAGACCAGTTGTTACATCCCGTCTGGTAAGACAGACACCAGTCATTCAGCGAACTTCACAGATATCGGCGGTATCCACATCATTTACGGTGCCTTTATCGGCAAGTTTCGATGTGGAGCCTATTGTAGATATCTCGAATCAGAGTAGACCAACGTTGCTGCTAATCCTGTAGGTACAGTTTTTGATACGCGATGTGGTCGTTCCAGTTCCACTGGCGACATACTGAAGTATGCCTTGTATGGTCTTAGGGATATAAACATTGACGTTGTGATTGCAGACCTAAAATGTAAGGAAGTAGCACCGAAACGATTTACTGATAATGGACTCTCGCGTTCTTATAAACTGTCAGTTCCGATTTGTAACATATACTATATGCAAAAATCGACTTCTTGCCCATCTGGTATTTTTGTTCGTTCATTCGAATTCCGCCAAAAAAATTGCATTGACGAAAACAAGACCCAGTCGACCTGAAAGGGTGTTTGACTTCAAAAATGCCAATTTTCATTCGCTAAACAATTATATTCTGCCCACCATTTGGGGCAGTTTGTTAGAATCTTGCTTAGAAGCTAGAGAAGCGATTGACTCTATACTGTAATATCACGTGGTATTAATATGTTTGTATCTGAGAAGACAGTGCGACACACTACGCGTCCTGTATGGTACGATCGTTCGCTCCTTAAAAATTAAAAACTTAAAGATGAAAGCTTGGAATCGGTACAAACGGACAAATAGTGCCATTGCCCATTCAAAGTATCTAAGTCTGAGATGTAAATTCGCTTCGTCGCAAAGTAGGCTTTATGACGAGTACCTCAGGAAAACTCAGAACGACCTATGATCACACAAAGAAACAGACTAAAGGTGTTACTTCTATGATGAGGTTAGACTATTCGAAATATCAAGGACATATGGGAAATGTTTGAAACATTTTTTGAAAGTGTTTACATTTCTAATGAAGAATACGATTTTCTGAAGTTTCCGAAAGTTCTGGGCTCTATGTCTTTTACTCGCTTTGATGTATTGAAATCACTTTTAAGCATTAATGCGAATAAGGGCAAAGGACCTGATGAGATTCCTCCATTCGCCGAGGCTCTTGCTAAACCTCTTCAGATAATTTTTGATATTTCAAACTACCGAGGAGTAGCTATTTTGCCTACTATAGCTAAACTCTTTGAGTACTTAGTCTAATTTAGTATAATCTGTGTAAATCAGTATGGTTTTATGGCCGGTCGATACACTTCGACAAATTTAGTAGAGTTCACCAACTATGCAATTGATATGATCGAGTCTGGCTCGCAAATAGATGAAGTGTACATGGATATTTGCAAAGTTGGTTGACTTTGTCATAGTTATCTTATTCGAAAGTTACGTGAGATTGGTATACGCTCGTCTCCTCTGGACTGGATAAAATCATATCTGAGCAATCGTACACAGTGCGTGCAAATTGCTCAGTGGAGATTTCGTTAGTTCACTGTGAAATCTGGAGAGTCCAAGGGAAGTACCTCTTCTTTAAATCTGTTTTGAGTTTTGAGTTTTTGAGCTACCAAGAGCACTTTAAATATGGCAGTTTCGAGAAAAATGCGTTTAAAGTTTTATTTGTTAAAACATATTTTTTCCTCAACTTACACAGAATCGTCGATGTAATTGTAATTGTGTATGTAAATTTTAATTTTAAATTACATGCTTCTTATAATAGTAATTGTTAGTAATCACACTGTACATCAAAAAGTTTCAGCTGTAGTGAAGTTTTTTTTTTCAGAGAAGGGCTTTCCGCAAGAATTTTGGTTCTATGCTGAAATAATTACTTCCAAGATTCCATTTTCATGTGAGTCTCCGGACTCCCGATAGACACCTAAATTTAATATAAATTGGGCGTTAGCTATACGCGTACATATGAATCAAACAGGTACACATTAGTTTTAGTTATATTTAGTTTAGTTTAGAAAATCTCAATAAAACAATTTAAGTGCAAGTATCAATACATGCAAATGAAATAATTGACGTGGCTATCTCACAAAAAGAATAGTTGGGCCATTCTACATCTTACCTCCATAACTCCTGGCACACGGTATGTGCTAAAAATGGTTCCGCATGCTTACAGGTTTTCCTCCTTATTCCATTCCATATATTGATATAACTGGTGGACCTGAATGTTATAAGTATTAATAAAAAGTGTGTTTGAATTACATATTATTAATATTGAATATTGTATCATAAAATACATTTTAAAAGAGCGATGTTCACGAAAGCTTTTTGAAAGTGCGCTCTAGTACTATATCAATTTAAAAAAATTACACAAAACGATTTTTTTACTATAAATTACATGAGCATATTATTATATTAAACATGTGTACTTTAGTTTAGCATTTAGAAATCTATAGTTGACCTTATTGGATCCGTAGATTGTTTTCAAAACAAAATAGAATTGTTTTACAGACTTATTTTAAAAAATTATGTCACATTAGTTGTTTATTAAATAAATAAAATAATTTCATTTTTGCACATAGGACATAATGGTAATGTTTCAAAAAGGTAAAGAGGCTGATCATTGAAAATTTGCATGTTGTATTTTGTGTTTATTTAATTTTTTTATTAGTATTTTGGATCCACTTGGTTGTGTGAAACCGCATTTTCTGCCATGAAAATGGTTAAATCAAAAATGAGAAACTGACTAACGGATTCTAATTTGGACCTTTTGACAGTCTCATCTTCAACTGCATATAATACAGATTTGGATGTGCTACTAACAATTAACAATGTTTCATATTTTATTATAATTATATTGTTTAAATTAATGTAGTAAAAATAAAACTTTTAAACATGTGTTTGGGTTTTTTCCTAATTAATTTTTTTCCTAATTAATTTTTTTTTAAAAGTTGTGCCATCAAACGTTTATTTTACAAATTAAAAAAGACATTAACATTTAGCAGTGTAATTATTGTCATTATTTGTTTGTATGTTACACTATTTCTTAAATAGTATGCCTGTGCTCATTTGCATTTATAAAGTGTGTGCTGTTAAAAGCACGCACTGTAAGCGTGTTTGAGCATAACTGTTTTAAAATCTTAATTTTAACTTACACTGTGTACTTCTATTTGTTTGTTTAAAATCTTGCAACGTTATCCAATAGAGCTAATAATAATAAATAATTTAAATAATACAAAATGATTTGCAAAATAAAATTAATGAAATAATTGCTTTCTCAAGTATATAGCAAATTATCATTTACTCAAAAACCGTTTCGATGGAAATCTGTGATAATCATTATAAAATGTATAATTTAAAAAAAAACAAACTTTATAATCAGTAATCACTGTTAAAACACATAAAAACAAAAGTTAATAAGAGTATCATTATATTATATGGTAGCAATGGCGCAGTGCCCTATTAGATTACAGCCTAAAAACCCAAGGGTCGTGAGTGTCAATCCATGTATAGACATCAAATGTGTATTTTCACGTACACGCCATGATTAATGACGAACATTTTTTATAATGAAATAGAATAAACTAATCATTTCCGAAATTATGCTAAGTGAAATACGTACTCAAAAAAGACATTACTTTTTTATGGAAAATACAATCTAGTTTACATACCCAAAAAATACCCGTTATTTTGACTCGGTGCACCAGACACATCCTTCATGCTGCCACACATGCTTTCTGTAGAAAAAACTCTGCAAAAACGTCCCGTCAGTGTCTCTCTAACTCTTCGCTAGCACACTAGTTTTTCTCTGTTATTTATGGAAAATGTTAGTTAGATTCGGTCCATAAGTCATACAGAATTGCTTTTCATGCAATTTAACACGCATATATATGTGAATGTGTGTGTGCTTGGCTCTCATGTGTGTATTTTCTCGTACTTTGCATGGATTTACCTCGAAATTTTCAATTTTGAATACTGCGCGTCGTCAGGGGTGGCACATGACTGTGAGGCGGTCGTTCTCGGTCGTCGCATAATACATTTTTTTGTGTTCATCAAAATGCAAATGTTTTTCTTTTATATGACTTTAAGAGTGGATGTATCAGTGAGCCAGTATACGTATATTTACGCAACGCAGGTATATGCACATAGGAGCGAACCAGTATTTTTAATTTTTTAAAGATATTCAAACTACAAAAATCTGC